>JAWPHD010018127.1:0-41314 GCA_037043455.1 Cyrtodaria siliqua | reverse complement strand
CTGCCACTTGCTGATACTGTCTGGTCAATAACTCAAACTGCCACTTGCTGATACTGTCTGGTCAATAACTCAAACTGCCACTTGCTGATACTGTCTGGTCAATAACTCAAACTGCCACTTGCTGATACTGTCTGGTCAATAACTCAAACTGCCACTTGCTGATACTGTCTGGTCAATAACTCAAACTGCCACTTGCTGATACTGTCTGGTCAATAACTCAAACTGCCACTTGCTGATACTGTCTGGTCAATAACTCAAACTGCCACTTGCTGATACTGTCTGGTCAATAACTCAAACTGCCACTTGCTGATACTGTCTGGTCAATAACTCAAACTGCCACTTGCTGATACTGTCTGGTCAATAACTCAAACTGCCACTTGCTGATACTGTCTGGTCAATAACTCAAACTGCCACTTGCTGATACTGTCTGGTCAATAACTCAAACTGCCACTTGCTGATACTGTCTGGTCAATAACTCAAACTGCCACTTGCTGATACTGTCTGGTCAATAACTCAAACTGCCACTTGCTGATACTGTCTGGTCAATAACTCAAACTGCCACTTGCTGATACTGTCTGGTCAATAACTCAAACTGCCACTTGCTGATACTGTCTGGTCAATAACTCAAACTGCCACTTGCTGATACTGTCTGGTCAATAACTCAAACTGCCACTTGCTGATACTGTCTGGTCAATAACTCAAACTGCCACTTGCTGATACTGTCTGGTCAATAACTCAAACTGCCACTTGCTGATACTGTCTGGTCAATAACTCAAACTGCCACTTGCTGATACTGTCTGGTCAATAACTCAAACTGCCACTTGCTGATACTGTCTGGTCAATAACTCAAACTGCCACTTGCTGATACTGTCTGGTCAATAACTCAAACTGCCACTTGCTGATACTGTCTGGTCAATAACTCAAACTGCCACTTGCTGATACTGTCTGGTCAATAACTCAAACTGCCACTTGCTGATACTGTCTGGTCAATAACTCAAACTGCCACTTGCTGATACTGTCTGGTCAATAACTCAAACTGCCACTTGCTGATACTGTCTGGTCAATAACTCAAACTGCCACTTGCTGATACTGTCTGGTCAATAACTCAAACTGCCACTTGCTGATACTGTCTGGTCAATAACTCAAACTGCCACTTGCTGATACTGTCTGGTCAATAACTCAAACTGCCACTTGCTGATACTGTCTGGTCAATAACTCAAACTGCCACTTGCTGATACTGTCTGGTCAATAACTCAAACTGCCACTTCCTGATACTGTCTGGTCAATAACTCAAACTGCCACTTGCTGATACTGTCTGGTCAATAATAGTGTAAGCTGCCTATCAATAATCGCCTGCACTTAATCTCAACAAATCTGACAGCTTTCTTACAAAGTGTGAACAAGGAACAAGGGAGTACTACAAAAACTGAGACATCTTGAGGTTTTTGTCTCATTTAAGAAAAACAGAGACAAACCAGTGAAAACAAAATTAATAATTTATTTTGAATAAATATTTATGCACCTAAAGGGAGGGTGTATACAGTAATCACCCCGTCCGTCTGTTCGTCCGTCCGTCCATCAAAACAATCATGTCTCAGCCATAACTTTAAGCATTCTGCAGGGTATTTGATTTATTTACAAAAATGTTAATCACAATGAGAGAGTGTGTCGCACAAAAGAACCAGGTCCATATCTCAAAAGTCAAGGTCACAAATGGAGGTCAAATTTTGTAGGTTCCTTTTTAAACAATCACATCTCAGCGATAACTTTGAAAGTTCTGAAGGGAATTTGATAAACTTCCCACAAAAGGTCAACTGAAGTTTGTCCTTTCATCTGTCCGAAACAACCATGACTCAGCCATTACTTCAAAAGTTCTGAAGGGAATTTGATGAAACTTGACAAATGTTAATCACAGTAAGAAGGAGTGTTACTCACAAAAATCCCATCCGTAGCTCAAAGGTCAATGTTACACTTGGTGTTCAAAGGTCAAATAAGACAAAATTGTATCTAAGACATAACTTTGAAATTACTGAATGGAATTTGATGAAACTTCATAAAACTTTAAGTACACTAAGAAGGTACTGTGTCTAGCACACAAATCAGGTCGATACATCAAAGGTCAGTCACACTTGGAGGTCAAAGGTCAAATGCATGTTTATGCCATAACTTGGAAAGTACTGATGGGAATTTCACACAAATGTTATTCCCAATGAGAAGGTGTAACATAGCAGGAAATGAGTCTTATTTGTGTCTTGGCCATAACTTTGGAATTTCTGAAGGGAATTTCTTGAAACTTTACCCAAATGTTAATCAAAATAAGAAGTTGTGTCACATGCAATTATCACATCTGTACCTCAAAGGTCAAAGTCGCACCTGGAGGTCAAAGGTCAAATGAATCAAAATCGTGTCTCAGCCATAACTTCACAATTACTGAATGGAATTTGATGAAATGTTGTACATTAAGATTGTATGTCAGGCACAAGAATCAATTCATGTTTGTACCCATACTCAGAGGTTAAAGATCAAATGCATCAAAACGGCATTACTGGAAAACTACATTAGGGCATTTCATCGAACTAAAAATAAATGTTTAGCAGGATGGGCATGTGAGTAGTGTGTATAATTAATTATACCTTCCATTTGCCCTTGTGTTTTACCTGCATGCCATCTGTAACCCTTTTATAGCATTTCAACAATGCAGGAATATCCCAGAGATTACATTGGATGAGATTAGTGAGTTGGTTTCCATGGTAAAGGCTCTTGGAAGTTGTGAGAGGGAGATATACCGCAGTAAGTATCTATTATGAAGTATTCATCATCTATTGTTTCCAAATGTACCAAAAATGCGTTCCCTTCTTAAAATGCAAGACATGCTGAGGGAGATTACCAGAACATGTCTGCAGCAATCACGCATGTCATAACTAAAAATTAGTAAACACACCTATTTCACTCTCCAATTTATAAGAACATTTTCACAATTAATGAGAATTTAAGGATTTACATTTGAAATAACATAGGCGTAATGAGTTGTGGGGGGCCAGAGTATGTTTTGCCCCCCCCCCCCCCCCCCCCCCCCCCCCACCCCCCAATAATTGAAACGTTCCTATGTCCAGGAATAAATCAAGATAGATCCCTTTTATTCACTAAACTAAAATTTAAGAATTTACACCTAAATTAAATCAAATAGACCCCTGTATACCTCTTGTTGAAATTTATAAAACACATAAATCTCATTAATTATCAATTAGTATATCAGGGTTGATGACATTATCAGCTGCCTAACAATGCTGTACAATTCTCCCAGCAGACAGATCGGCCATTTTCATGAACCTGTCAAGAGATGGCATATTGCTGATCATAGGAGGCTATGTAGATGGATGGCCCAGATACATAAAAAATGTGCAGAAGTGAACTTCTGACAGGGAGTGATGATACAGGGATGATAGGAGATACCAGTGCAGATATCAGTAGCACAGTCTATTGTGCCAGGGTCGAAAAATACAAAGCGTAAGGATCAGCTCAGCCTTTGAAAAAAATTGGTAAAAATATTGGTTTTAAATATCAAGACTGTTATCTTATTTTATTGTCAAAAGTAATCAGTCAATAATGGAAAAGGTGACAGTTAAGCCTGAAGGTGGTAATTTATATGTAATTGTAGCCAAGTGACTACCCACTGTACATGATCCCAGTGACAATATAAAGTATCAGTACTGAATACCTGAAATATATTTCATTGAGAAAACCATATATTTTCAAGAGTTTGACGATGAGTTAAACAATTCATATCTGCTCGCCTGAAGATGGTTTTCAATGAAGATATTAAAAATAACTTATTTTCTATTTCAAATAAGGTGTTTGGTTCCTTTTTCACAAGTTTTGAAAATTGACACCTTTATTGATGGATATAGATTAATGTGGCATATGATATGTGTTGTGATGGATCTGTCTGATCTGTTTGAAATCACATCTCACTGTAACTATGTCCATTACTATGATGACACTGCACATATTGAACCTTTGACGAGAAGCTGTGATGAGAAACTGTGATGTAGAAACTGTGATGAGCAATGACGGAACAATCAGTTTAATAATGCATTTACACCATGAGTTACCATTTTACATTCACTTAATACTTTCTGTTGAAAAAAAGTGTCTTATTTCAAATAAAATTTACTTTTCAAGTAGGCGGAGCAACTGCGCACGCATCCAATGTACCTCTATAGAAAAGTCTATTTCGCGGTCTGAAAATACACGGACAATATTTATTTTTCTTTCACTTATCATTTCCAACTTCCCAAGGCCCATTATTGTTGGTACTACTTGTATAACAATGGGAAAATAATGTAAATAATATAAATAAAGTGATTAGCAAATTGTATATGGAGTTTTGAACACTGGTAGTGAATGGCATATTTACCATAAAGTGTGTTAAATTAAACATTTCCAGCATTAAAGATCATTTTACATTGAGAGACATGTTTCCAACCACGGTTGTTAGTAAAAAGCTCACAGTAGACAATGACATGGATGCAATAAAAACTATGTCTCACAACCACAGGCAATAATGAACTGAATTGAACGCTGTTGAACGACTCACCAAGACATAACATGTAGAGCCGACCCAGAGAGGGGAAGGAGAGCCGACCCAGAGAGGGGAAGGAGAGCCGACCCAGAGAGGGGAAGGAGAGCCGACCCAGAGAGGGGAAGGAGAGCCGACCCAGAGAGGGGAAGGAAACAGAAACAACGAGAACCTGCCCTACTCTTACTAAGACAATACCTCAGTCTGAGGGTGTCTCGCCCACTTCGGAAAACCGCATATGAAATGGTAGGAATATGTAACGAGAGGTCCAAGAGGGCCTGTGGACGCTCTACTGTCTAAAGATAAAGTTTATGTAAAAGGGGACCTTACTCTTTCAAAAATCATTCAACCGGAACATGGTGAGGATAAACACAACCAGGCTTGGTACTGATCATCCCTGCCAAGTTTTGTTGAAATCCAGCCAGAGGTTCAAGAGAACTGGTCTGTACAAAGTTAGTGTATTAAAACCTTTAAGTGGTCATAACTCTGCCAAAATTTATTCAACCACAACATGGCAATGACAGGTGCAACTAGGTTTGGTACTGATCATCCCCACCAAGATTCGTTGAAATCCGGAAAGGAGTTCAGAATAGACTAATCTGGACAAAGTTTGTCTATTACAACCTTTAAAGGGCCATAACTCTGCCAAAAATCATTCAACCAGAATATGTCGATGACATGCACAACTACGCTTGATATTGATCATCCTTGTCAAGTTTCGTTGAAATCCAGCCAATGGTTCAGAAGAACTAGCCTGGAAAATGTTTGTATATCAAACACATTTAAAGGGCCATAACTCCGCCAAAATCATTCAACCGGAACTGCACGGTGACGATATGAACAACTAGGCGAGGTACTGATCATTCCTGAAAAGTTTCACTGAAATCCGACCAAATGAAGGCCAAAATATAGCATATTTCAGAAAATCAAGGGCCATAACTCCAATGTAAATGGTTCAATCTGGCTGGTTTTCAAACTTGTCGGAGCTTTCATTGATATTAACAATCTGGTAAAGTCTGGTAAAAATCGCATGAAAAATGAAGGCCCAGCGTCTTATTGATGCAAAATATAGCATTTTTAACTAAATCAAGGGCCATATCTCCACTGTTACTGATCTGGCTAGTTTTAAAACTTGTCCATGCTTTCATTGATATTGTTTGGTAAAGATCGGATGAAAAAAGAAAGCCCTATCATCTTAACGAGGCAAAATATAGCATTTTTAACTAAATCAAGGGCCATAACTCCACTGTTAGTGGTTTGATCTGGCTAGTGTTCAAACTTGTCCAAGCTTTCATTGATATTAACAATCTGTAAAGTTTTGGTAAAGATCGGATGAAAAAAGAAAGCCCTATCATCTTAACGAGGCAAAATATAGCATTTCTAACTAAATCAAGGGCCATAACTCCACTATTACTGATCAGATCTGGCTGGTTTTCGAATTTGTCCAAGCTGTCATTGATATTAACAATCTGTTAAAGTTTGGTAAAGATCGGATGACAAATGAAGGTCCTGTCGTCTTAACCAGGTAAAAGTTAACGGACGGACAGACGACGGACAACACACCATCCCATAAGACCCAACAAAGCATCTGACAAAAATTATGCCTTTGGTTTTTTAACATGCTCAGAGGACACAGGCCATTCCAGTTTACATTCCCATCTGACGGACAAGGCTAAGGGAAACTGTGTTGGCCAACACTGGGCGGCAGAGTGAGTTGAACCCAGGCTCTCAGTATTTCAAGTTCACGGTGCTATCCACTGGGCATGCCAGCCCTTCAATCAATAATGAAACTGAACAGAAAGAAATTTCCAAGGTTGTAAATGAAACTGTAGACAGTGATGTATTACAATCACTTAAATCGGAAAAAACATGTGGTAACATAATATAATTCAAAACTCCACAATACGTGATATTTACCTCACATGATTAAATCCTGGGATTACCACTATGGTTTAGTATAAATAAATCTGACTTATTCTACAATAATGCATTTATTTCTTTTTCTTAATCCCCGTTATATGCGTCATGCAATCCGAAAAATCGGCCACAAGAATAAGGTTATTTAATGTTCAAATATGCAATAATTGTGCAATAATAATGATTATACCATAATTCATGCCATCTACATGGGGGTCTGGTCCAATTCTTAAAGCAAGTGGCCCTGAACACATCACAAGTAAAAGGAACTATGTCCCTGACACTGTCATTACCTCTTTGAATAACAATCACACAAAAATCGTTTACTTTTTAAAAACGAAATTACTATATTTTCCATTATGACAATACAGAAGCTTTCTGCCACCAGAAACACTTGTAAAATACCTAGACATGGTAAACTGTGACTCAAACAGTGGAATAGCGGCAAATCAAAGGAAACGGAATCTATGATCACTGAATGGAATAAATTCCACAAGGAAGTGAGCCATAAATAAAAAAGAATAAAACCTTGTAGAGCACTACAGTCTCACTAAGGCCTTTATTTGATTATTCATTTTACTTTAATCACAGGTGGCTGTATCGGTGTTGGGAAATAAAAATAATAATAATACAAATAAAAAAAGGAAAAAAAATAAAAAAAAGGAAAAAAAATAAAAAAAATTGTGTTATTTATTTAAAACAAACATATTTTAAGTTTTCCTGAAAAAATGTCCCCAGAGTATCGTAGTTATTGACAAGGTTTGAAGCACTCTCTGGTCAACATTTGATACCTAACTGTTTTCATCAATTATTTCACTGGCCAAATTCCGAGAATTATCCACAAATCTGCGCTGGTTGGAACCATAGATGTATGTCGTTCTCGAAACCGAAAACCGAAAACAATTCGATCAAACTGTTTTTCTGTGACAAGTCAAAATGCTTCGAAAAACGTGATTTCCAATTAGATATACATCACTGTGGAACAAAATAAAGTACATATTCACCGCTATTGGTGGCGATTCCCCGAATGTACCAGTGTCAATCAATTCAATCCGAGTGGATTTCAACAACGGAACAAGTAATAAACATAAATATAACGCTTACCTTTTTCAAAATTGTTGTATTGACGAGAAATCGTCTGTTTAGAATATTCACTCACCCACTCCCTCAGTGTATTTGTTCAATAGAATCTTGATCATATACAACGCTTGCTTTTTTAAAGACAAAGGGAAAAGTTAAAAAAGCAAGCATCGCAGATGATCGTGACTATTCAAAACAATTGCAGCAGGCGGTGGTTTGAATATTCTAAATGTAATGTATACCTTATTGGAAATCACATTTTTCAAAGCATTTTGACTTGTCACAGAAAAACAGTTTGATCGAATTGTTTTCGGTTTTCGGTTTCGAGAACGACATACATCTGCAGTTCCAACCAGCCCAGATTTGTGGATAATTCTCGGAATTTGGCTAGTGAAATAATTGATGAAAACAGTTAGGTATCAAATGTTGACCAGAGAGAGCTTCAAACCTTGTCTATAACTATGATACTCTGGGACATTTTTTTCAGGAAAACTTAAAATATGTTTGTTTTCAACAAATAACACAAACAAATAAAATATAAAAATAATTTATGTTTTTTTTTGTTTTTTTTAATTTTTTTATTGTTTTTTTTTAGTTCTCAACACTGATACAGCCACCTGTGACTTTAATACCTTCCTGCAATCAAACAAAATTAGGAATTTTGTTTTTTCCTCATGATTTTTTTTTTTTAAATGATTTCAACATTTCCATATTTCCATTTCATTTCTTCTCTTTTCAAAATAAATAAATAAAACTTTTCCATTTTATTTATTTAAGTTACCACCTACTTGAAATCAATTGAACATTTCACACTAACTGTATTTCCCTTTCTTTTGAAACAATTTTTTGTTTACTTTTCTGAATTAATTTTTTCCCTCCTCCTAAGGCTCTTCTCTGTCTTGCTGGATCATTTAAAGGCTCTATTCAAGAGATTGAATAATTTGAGGATTCAGTGCAAAACTGTTGTATCTCCTTCTTTATTCATATGTAGTTACAATAGTTTTGCCCTGACCTCTCAATATGGTGTCATACTGTTCATCGAGATTCAAACACTTGAGCAAAGTGTACCAAATATTCTATTTTCTACCAGTTTTCATGCTGTAGATCTTATCTTTGTAAGTGCTTAGAGATTATTATGGTTACACAATAGCATGATTGGAGATTAGTGTTGCATTGCAGGGTATGATCCACTTGGTGTGAGAGCGGGAGTAAGTGGCTTCCTGGGTTATAACCCAGCAAGGCAGGGTATGATCCACTTGGTGTGAGAGCGGGAGTAAATGGCTTCCTGGGGTATAACCCAGCAAGGCAGGGTATGATCCACTTCCCGTGAGAGCGGGAGTAAGTGGCTTCCTGAGTTATAACCCAGCAAGGCAGGGTATGATCCACTTGGTGTGAGAGCGGGAGTAAATGGCTTCCTGGGTTATAACCCAGCAAGGCAGAGTATGATCCACTTGGTGTGAGAGTGGGAGTAAGGGGCTTCCTGGGTTATAACCCAGCAATGCAGGGTATGATCCACTTGGTGTTAGAGTGGGAGTAAGTGGCTTCCTGAGTTATAACCCAGCAAGGCAGGGTATGATCCACTTGGTGTGAGAGCGGGAGTAAGTGGCTTCCTGGGTTATAACCCAGCAAGGCAGGGTATGATCCACTTGGTGTGAGAGTGGGAGTAAGTGGCTTCCTGGTTTATAACCCAGCAATGCAGGATATGATCCACTTGGTGTGAGAGCGGGAGTAAGTGGCTTCCTGGGTTATAACCCAGCAAGGCAGGGTATGATCCACTTCAATCTTGGTGTGAGAGCGGGAGTAAGTGGTTTCCTGGGTTATAACCCAGCAAGGCAGGGTATGATCCACTTGGTGTGAGAGCGGGAGTAAGTGGCTTCCTGGGTTATAACCCAGCAAGGCAGGGTATGATCCACTTGGTGTGAGAGCGGGAGTAAGTGGCTTCCTGGGTTATAACCCAGCAAGGCAGGGTATGATCCACTTGGTGTGAGAGGGGGAGTAAGTGGCTTCCTGGGTTATAACCCAGCAAGGCAGGGTATGATCCACTTGATGTGAGAGCGGGAGTAAGTGGCTTCCTGGGTTGGCATCATCTGGACCAGTTTTCTTGTGAACTATCTTTGCCTCCGAGTCCACGCAGACCCAACCAGAATCATTTTCCCTTTGTATTATAAGTTATGCTCTGTATTATAAGTTATGCTCAATGAGCCAACAACATAAAATATTTTTAAACAAAACTGGAGTTCCAGTCTATGAATAGATAACCTTCAAACAAAATATTTAAAAAATGTCATAACAACCAACAAGTAAATCACCATCAAGATCTTCATTGCTATTGTGAGCTCTAAACTACTGGTATGCATAACTACAGTAGTCTGCATGAAATGTTCTCTAAACTGATCTACATTAATTTTGCACATATTATATGTCCAACATTTCAGATTAAAATAATACTCACCACATGCCCTTATACACTCTCTAATCATCTGTCAAACAAGGACAATAGGTAGCATACCTGTAGCCAGGGTGGGTGCGTTGGGTGCGTCCGCACCCAACTTTTTTGGACAAAAAATGCTCTTTAGCTTCTGTCTCTAAATATAGATATAAAAGTCACCAGAATGCATGATTTACCGTTTCAATTTCAAAATTTTCTTGGAGAGGACCCGCTAACCTGCATGTATTAAGGTAAGGCCAATAAAAGTGAAATTTCATACAAAAAATGCTCTATAGCTTCTGTCCCTAAATATAGATATAAAAGTCACCAGAATGCATGATTTACCGTTTCAATTTCAAAATGTTCTAGGGGGAGGACCCCCTAACCCCACACCTGCAGGAGGGGGACACACCCTCCCGCACCTACCCCCATCGCCACTTCGTGGCTCAATTCGCCGCGTTTCGGCGATATCCGCACCCCCCTTTTCAAAAACCTGGCTACGGGCCTGGGTAGCATTTGTTTTACACAAGCCAGAATGTGGCCACACATGATAGCCAGAGTCTAGTTTCAGCAAGAATGCTAAGGGTCACACATTTACCAAACTAATAACCCTATTCAGCGCTGTGAATGATTTTAATGACTGCTAAATGGAGGTAGACAATGACTAGTAATGAATTATGATCCTTTAAATGAAATATTTATTTCCAATGGCAGGTTATATGATCATAAATTTTCCACTAAGCAGTCCTAATAGTGAGCTTGTCAATCAACATCAAACACAAAACAGAAGTTAAAACAGCATGCCACTGTATGGTTATGGCCTGCACAGTTGGCAAGTGAAATGGTGATGAAATTTATAGGCAGTCTGCAGTTTTGGTTTGTATCTTTCAATAATACAGGACTGAATTGAATTGAATTGGATTTATACTATATAGAATATGGTGACTTCCCAGCTTCCATTGGTGGAGAAATACCCCAGGTGCCACTCTGGGAAAGTTTCGCACACTGGAGGTACACACCCGGGTAAAACCACTGATGTTCTGCAAGCCAGAATATAGGACTGAGAAAAGGCAGGACAAGCACAGTAAACTAGAAGGGTGTTCGATGGAATACTTGTGCCGCCTGCCATTTTATTATTTCAACAAAGTCAAATATTTTTCAAGTGGTTATGTTGCAGGTTAAAGTTGTATGAAAAGGGGCATGACTCTGCCAAAATGAAAATCAGAGTTATTGGACAAATATTACAACATTACAGCATTCCTTAGGGTAAGATGAAAATATTGTCAAGTTTCATAAACATAGGTCAAATACTTTCAAGTTATGGCCAGTTATGAGCTCAGTTAGGTTGTAGGTTAAAGTTTTATGAAAAGGGGAATAACTCTGCCAAAATGAAAGTCGAGCGTTATTAAGTTATGGCCAAGGTTAGGTTGCAGGTTAAAAGGTTAGGTTGCAGGTTAAAGTGCGACAATCGACAATGGACGGACGACAACGGACAACAGACAAAGCGATCCCTAAGTGTCTAGCATGATACGCAGGCAACACAAGAAGTATTTCTCCTTGAATATGAAACAAGCCATATAGCTCATACACTCTCCGTGACATGGATGACAGCATTAACATTGTCCTGATATGAGAGTAAACAATAAAACCCTACTTACCTTACCTCACATTCGCTAAAACGGGGAACTGAATATGGGTTGCATTAGTGAGGAGCGAGCATGCTACAGACTGGGCTATTTCGACTCTCTAAGTATACTAATCAATTTAAGACAAAGTGTGATGAATCTCTTGACATTCCATAACCAAATATCATTTTTAAATTGTATTAGTTTCGCTGAAGGGACCATTGCAACTGTTCACTATTCACATTTGAAAGGTTTATGGAATATGATCCCAAGGATTATGGCGGATGACTCCAAGGATTATGGAGGATTGCCACAAGGTTTATGGAAGATGACCTCATAGTATATGGAGGATAGCCACAAGGTTTATGGAAGATGACTCTACAGTATATGAAGGATGGCCACAAGGTTTATGGAAGATGGCCGCAGAGTATATGGAGGATGGCCACAAGGTTTATGGAAGATGACCCTACAGTATATGGAGGATAGCCACAATGTTTATGGAAGATGACCCCACAGTATATGGAGGATAGCCACAAGGTCTATGGAAGATGACCCTACAATATATGGAGGATGGCCACAAGGTTTAAGGAAGATGACCCGACAGTATATGGATAGCCACAGTTTATGGAAGATGACCCCATGGTGTATGGAGGATGGTCCAAGGTTTATAGAAGATGGCCCCAGTTTATGGAGAATGGCCCAAGATTTATAGAAGATGACCCTAAAGTATATAGAGGATAGCCACAAGGTTTATTGAAGATGGTCCTACAGTATATAGAGGATGGCCACAATGTTTATGGAAGATGACCCCACAGTATATGGAGGTTAATGGAGGATGGCCCCAATCTTTATGGCGGATGACCCCAAGGTTTATAGAGGATGGCCTCAATGTTTATGGAGGATGGCCTCAAGGTTAACTGAGGATGGCCTCAAGGTTTACTGAGGATGGCCCCAAGATTTATGGAGGATGGCCCCAAGGTTTATGGAGGATGGCCCCAATCTTTATGGAGGATGACCCCAAGGTTTATAGAGGATGACCCCAAGGTTTATGGAGGATGGCCTCAAGGTTTATGGAGGATGGCCTCAAGGTTTACTGAGGATGGCCCCAAGGTTTATGAAGGATGGCCCCAATGTTTCAGGAGGATGGCCCCAATGTTTACTGAGGATGGCCCCAAGGTTTATGGAGGATGGCCCCATGGTTTATGGAAGATGGCCTCAAGGTTTATGGAGGATGGCCCCAATCTTTATGGATGATGACCCCAAGGTTTATAGAGGATGACCCCAAGGTTTATGGAGGATGGCCTCAAGGTTTATGGAGGATGGCCTCAAGGTTTACTGAGGATGGCCCCAAGGTTTATGAAGGATGGCCCCAATGTTTAAGGAGGATGGCCCCAATGTTTATGGAGGATAGTCCCAATGTTTATGGAGGATAGCCTCAAGGTTTACTGAGGATGGGCTCAAGGTTTATGGAGGATATATGGCCTCAAGGTTTACTGAGGATGGCCACAAGGTTTATGGAGGATGGTCCAATGTTTATGGAGGATGGCCCCACGGTTTACTGAGGATGGCCCCAAGGTTTATGGAGGATGGCCTCAAGGTTTACTGAGGATGGCCCCAAGGTTTATGAAGGATGGCCCTAATGTTTAAGGAGGATGGCCCCACTGTTTACTGAGGATGGCCCCAAGGTTTATGGAGGATGGCCCCAAGGTTTATGGAGGATAGCCTCAAGGTTTATGGAGGATGGCCCCAATCTTTATGGATGATGACCCCCAAGGTATATAGAGGATGACCCCAAGGTTTATGGAGGATGGCCTCAACGTTTATGGAGGATGGCCTCAAGGTTTACTGAGGATGGCCCCAAGGTTTATGAAGGATGGCCCCAATGTTTAAGGAGGATGGCCCCAATGTTTATGGAGGATAGTCCCAATGTTTATGGAGGATAGCCTCAAGGTTTACTGAGGATGGCCTCAAGGTTTATGGAGGATATATGGCCTCAAGGTTTACTGAGGATGGCCACAAGGTTTATGGAGGATGGTCCAATGTTTATGGAGGATGGCCCCAAGGTTTACTGAGGATGGCCCTAAGGTTTATGGAGGATGGCCTCAATGTTTATGGAGGATGGCCTCAAGGTTTACTGAGGATGGCCTCAAGGTTTATGAAGGATGGCCCAAATGTTTAAGACGGATGGCCCCAATGTTTTTGGAGGATAGTCCCAAGGTTTACGGAGGATAGCCTCAAGGTTTACTGAGGATGGCCTCAAGGTTTATGGAGGATATATGGCCTCAAGGTTTACTGAGGATGGCCCCAAGGTTTATGGAGGATGGTCCAATGTTGATGGAGGATGGCCCCAAGGTTTACTGAGGATGGCCCCAAGGTTTATGGAGGATGGCCTCAATGTTTATGGAGGATGGCCTCAAGGTTTACTGAGGATGGCCTCAAGGTTAATGGAGGATGGCCCAAGGCTTAGTGGGCACTCCTCAGTTTCACATAAATGATCAGAAAGAAATCAACTAAGCATCTTTTAGGTCCATGGATGGTATTTATAATAATTATGAAGCACATGTTTGAAGCTTTTTTCAGTTTTGAGTATATCTAAGTTTATTTTGGTGAATTGGAATACGCAGTCTTTGTTTTTTTTGGAGGCTATAAATAGAAAAAAGTGAACCAATCAATAACTTCCAAAAAGTAGGTAAAATGGCTGATTTTGAATCACGGAGTGATCAGCATGGAATAACTTTTTAAATCGCCGGAGTAGGTGTGTAAATTTAGCATTTCCTGATATGCAAGAGCATTATGAGTGCAGACATGACCCTGATATGCGTAGGAAAATTCTTTTTTTTATTTATTGACATTTGAAATATTGCTAAAATTGCTTTTTTAGCATGTTATGAGGGGTGGGGTAATCTTAAAGAAATGGGACTAAAGTTGTACAGAAAATGCTTTTTGATACTTTTATTTGGTATGGAAACATGGGTAATTTTATTGTCTTCTAAGAAATGTATGACACAATGATGATGTGATTTATTTTTGCTCAAGGATTCAGGCTAAGAACTTGATTGAGAAATGTACATTAAACTGTGGAGAGCCCCTTTATGGAGGATGACCTCAATGTTAATGAAGGATGGCCTCAATGTTTACTGAGGATGACCTCAACGTTTACTGAGGATGGCCCCAAGGTTTATGGAGGATGGCCCCAAGGTTTATAGAGGATGGCCTCAAGGTTTATGGAGGATCACCCCAATCTTTATGGAGGATGACCCCAAGGTTTATAGAGGATGACCCCAAGGTTTATGGAGGATGGCCTCAAGGTTCATGGAGGATGGCCTCAAGGTTTACTGAGGATGGTCCCAAGGTTTATGAAGGATGACCCCAATGTTTATGGAGGATGGTCCCAAGGTTTATGATAGATGGTCTCAATGTTTAAGGAGGATGACCACAATGTTTATGGAGGATAGTCCCAAGGTTTATGGAGGATAGCCTCAAGGTTTACTGAGGATGACCTCAAGGTTTATGGAGGATATATGGCCTCAAGGTTTACTGAGGATGGTCCCAAGGTTTATGAAGGATGGCATCAAGGTTTATGGAGGATATATGGCCTCAAGGTTTACTGAGGATGGCCCCAAGGTTTATGGAGGATGATTCAATGTTTATTGAGGATGGCCCCAAGGTTTACTGAGGATGGCCTCAAGGTTTACTGAGGAGGGCCTCAAGGTTTATGGAGGATGTGGAGGATAGTCCAAAGGTTTATGGAGGAAGGCATCAAGGTTTATGGAGGATATATGGCCTCAAGGTTTACTGAGGATGGCCCCAAGGTTTATGGAGGATGATTCAATGTTTACTGAGGATGGCCCCAAGGTTTACTGAGGATGGCCTCAAGGTTTACTGAGGAGGGCCTCAAGGTTTATGGAGGATGGCCACAAGGTTTACTGAGGATGGCCTCAATGTGTATCGAGGATGGCCCCAAGGTTTACTGAGGATGGCTTAAAGGTTTACTGAGGGAGGTCTCAAGGTTTACTGAGGATGGCCCCAGGGTTTATGGAGGATGGCCCCAATGTTTATGAAGGATGGCCCCAAGGTTTATGGAGGATGGCCCCAAGGTTTACTGAGGATGGGCCCAAGGTTTATAGATGGCCCCAATGTTTATGGAGGATGGCCCCAATGTTTATGGAGGATGGCCCTAAGGTTTACTGAGGATGGCCTCAAGGTTTTTGGAGGATGGCCCCCAAGGTTTATTGAGGATGGCCTCAAAGATTATGGAGAATTGTCCCAAGGTGTATGGAGATTACAATCTTCAGTTTTCAAATTTCTTCCCAAAAATGCAACAGCCTTAATGTTTTGTGCTATGAAATACTTGATATATTAGATCAACCTTCTGAAAGCCAACTCCATAGGCTTGAAATGAAAAGTAAACACTTCAAAACAACATCTGACTTACCCTTTACATTACAAACATATATTTGTTGATTCTCAAAACACATTTTTAAATCAAAAACATTACAAAGACTTCATTCTACCTGCAGCCTCAATCAATTCTGTCTCAAAATAATTTGCGATTGACTGACTTACCTGACAAAGACCTGGCATCTGCCCAAACATGAAAGCGGAAGGTATCCTTCACACCATTGCTTCTTTCCAAGATAAACTGGAAATAAACAAGAATATCTGAATAACAAATTCTCAAAAGCAAAGTACATTAATTTTGAAAAATAATGTTTTGTTTCATTATATTTCTCGCATGGTTGCCATATTTCTCTTTGATGTTTATGGTTCTATACCTTGTGACTGCATATTTTGCTGGTCTCTATATGCATGAAGAACACCACTTTCAATTAAAGGGACACACGGCAATTTGCATTAGGTTAGTTTTCTGCAGAACTTGCATTTGATCTATCATTAATATTAATTATAAGAATAGGATAAAGAAATATTTTTTTTTACTGCACCAACAATATATTTAAACCTATGTTAGAATAAGAAGAAACAAGATGCTCAAGTATTGCAGAGCAATACATGTCCCCTGACGGGCATTTTTTTTAGTAACAGTGACCTTGACCTTAAATGCAATCCCAAACTTGCCGCCACCAACTCACCAAGTTTCAGGCCAATATCTCATTTGTAAGTAAAGTTATGAGTCCAGCTAAGTCCTTGTAAATACATTGAATCATACTGAATTATATAACGAATGCGCGAAATCCAAGAACTGAAACGTTTCTAAGCATTTCTTCACAACATTTGCAATATGAGCTCTTTATATACCAATCTAGATAGTAGGAATAAACAATTGTGGAATATTTGCAGGATAACATGTTTAAACAATCTTTGTTTCAGTCACTTTTCCATTACACAACATCAATTATAGACTGTCCAGTATCCTTTGTGGTCAACACACTAATCCTTTTCAAAATCTGCATTCACCTATGACACTGTACAATATAAGATACAAGATACAAGATTTATTTTAAGTCGGTTTTCACAAACAAATTATAACTTTAGCTCAATGAGCTATTTTCCGACAAAACATTTGTAAACATAAAAACATATAATATAGCAGCTAAAACAGAAAGAGCATGGGGTTAAAATTATATATATATTCTATGATATTTAAAACATACAATTTGGGCTCTAGAAAATGTCAACAAGTAGAACATAAGTACATATACAGTTTTACATCTAGCACACAACTGCCACCTTAATTAAACTAGAACATTTACTAAAAATAATCATTTAAAACAATTTACAACCATAACAAAAGCATGTTTAAAACACTCATATTATTTTTATATCGTATGTTAACAATATGTAAGGTATTAAGAATATGAAAAATATGAAAAAATAAGCATGCAACCACATAAGCAATACATACATATAAGCTTAATAAGACACTAAATAAAACTAAACAGGATATATTAAGACATAATCAATGGACAGTGATACCTGTGTTGGTTTTTTCATTTAGAAAGATAAAATGTGATTTTATAAACAGTATATGGATTTAATTTACTGTATCTTATACCTACTACTACCAAGTTTGGTATGTAAATATTTTGTTTTTTAAAAGTTTTGTATGTAAAAATACTCAAATCCATGTTAGTTCCAGGATTTGGCAAAATCCCTATATAATTCAATGTGATTTCCAAAGAATATACATGACCCTTAATGAGCAGGAGACAGTTGTTTGCTTGTTTGTTTGTATGGTGTTTTACGTCATTTTCAACACATGTAAGGTTATATATGACCAGGGAGTAAGTATACAGGGAGGAGAAACGGGTTAATAAACGCTCTAGTTTATCAATTTATGCTGCCGTGCTAGAACGCCGCCATTTACTATTTTATCGATATAGGTAAATCGATCGTAAGCGCGTTACATTTGAAAAGTTAAAATTTCAGCCAACATCTCAAATTTGGCAGTTTTTACAGCCTCTTTTTTACGGCTTTCTGTTATAATCAACATCATGAAATTACCTTCTTGACAAAGATAAATATGTCTACTATTCACTTTTTGTTATTATTAATGCCTAATATAACCCATACTTCGTATCTCGTTTGCAATAGCTCCACACCATTTTTAATTTGAAAAATTAAAAATTTCAGCTGATATCTCAAAAGGCACATTTTCATCACCTCTTTTTAGGCTTTGTCTTATAATCACCACCATGAAATTACCTTCTTGACAAAGATAAATATGTCTGCTATTCACTTTTTGTTATCATTAATACCTAAATAACCCGTAGTCTCGTATCTCGTTTGCAATAGCTATACAATGTCACCATTCTTTATTTGGCGCAGAGTGGCGCCATCTTTGTTACACAGAACCGTCTGCTTTTATAAAGGCAAATAAATACAAGCTATCAGAAGACACATGTGAATATAAATAATACTTATGTTTACATTTTGCACCTTTATTGAGTTTGTAAGTGTATTAATTTATAAGAATTTGCTGTTTTTCACACACGCGCGAAACAACCGGATGTAGTCATTTTCACGCAATAGTGAAACACATGCCCC
Organism: Cyrtodaria siliqua; assembly: GCA_037043455.1. Taxonomy (NCBI): domain Eukaryota; kingdom Metazoa; phylum Mollusca; class Bivalvia; order Adapedonta; family Hiatellidae; genus Cyrtodaria; species Cyrtodaria siliqua. Next base: position 22,680 of record JAWPHD010018127.1, on the reverse strand, counting down.
ACAACATAAAACGGAAAAACGATCCGTTTCTCCTCCCTGTATACTTACTCCCTGATATGACGGCTGATTATTTGTGGTAGAAGCAGACCAACCACTTTTCCTGGGTAGAACCAGTAGTGTACACCTCCCGCCATCCCTAAGAATCCATAAGAATCGACACTTACTCACAAGTCGAGATCCCAGTGGGATTCGAACCCGCAGCGGTGAGAGGCGATGGTTTACAACGCAACGTAGTTAACCATTCGGCCACAGAGACGCTTTTGAGCCATTTTTAGTATCAGTGAACTTGACCTTGAACCCAGTGACCCCAAATGCAATCCCAGACTTGCTTTTATATAAGCTACCTATACACCCAGTTTCAGGCAATACCTCATTCCTAACTAAGGTTACTGAGCAGAACTGTTTTTCTACTTTTAATATGAGTGATCTTTACCATGACCCCAGTGACCCCACAAGCTTCCTCGAAGAGTGAAAACATAAGTCTTGAGAGATTTTATAATTATTTTTCTCAGTTGTCAACGGAGATTTTTCAAGTAGAAAATGATGAAGCAGAATCTTTCTGCCAGCAGCATGATTTTAATGAAAACAGTTGTAAGTTTGAAGAATTTGATAAAATTATAACAATTGCTGAGGTAGAATCTGTTGTTCGTTCTTTGAAGCGAAATAAGTCAATTTCTGGAGACTTTGTCATGAATGAATATTTTCTCGAATCAGTAGATATCATTTCCTCGCATCTTGTTGATTTATTTAATGCTGTACTAAACTCCGGATATTTTCCAGAAAAATGGACCGAGGGAATTATTATACCTTTGTTTAAGAAGAACGACCCTGACGACGTAAATAATTATAGAGGAATAACTATTGTTAGTTGTTTGTCCAAAATCTTTACCGGTATTTTAAATAAAAGGATAAGTAAATGGTGTGAAGATAATAATATTATATCAGACGCCCAATTTGGTTTTAGGTCGGGTCGTTCAACTATCGATGCAATTTTTGTATTACAATCTGTTATTCACAAGATATTAAATGAGAAAGGTCGATTGTATTGTGCATTTGTTGATTTGAAAAAAGCTTTTGATAGCGTTTATAGGAATGCCTTATGGCTAAAACTTTATAAAATAGGCATAAATGGAAAGCTGCTTAGAATAATAAGAGACATGTACTCTAAAGTAAAATCTTGTGTTAAAAGTTGCAATAGTTATTCAGATTTTTTCGAATGTTCAATCGGTCTAAGGGGAGGTAATTTCCCTGATAATTTTCTCCCTTTTCGTTGAAGATTTAGAGTTATATTTACAAAATGATATTAGTTCAGGTCTTACTATCGACGATATTACGCTTATTCTTCTACTGTTTGCAGATGATATGGTTTTAGTAGGAAAATCACCTGATGATTTGCAGCAAAATTTAGATTTATTACTAGCTTATTGTAATAAATGGGGATTAGAAGTAAATTCCGTCAAAACCAAAATTATGGTTTTTAGGAAAAGGGGCCAATTAAGACAAAATGAGTCATGGACATATAATGACAACTTCTTAGAAATAGTTAACGATTTTAATTATCTGGGAGTTATTTTTAATTATACCGGAACATTTGTTTTAAATCAAGTAAGTTTAGCAGGGAAGGGTTTAAAGGCTTTACATATATTAATAGTTTTGTCAATGTATTTACATTTTAAAGGCAATTTTGAATATGAACTATATCTCGATATTTTGCCATATAAGTTGCGAATTGTTTTATCAAAACTAAGACTATCGTCGCATTCACTGCGAATTCAAACTGGGCGCTACGCACAGAACAGATTAGAAAGAAACCAACGTTATTGTACCATTTGTAATTCTAATGACATTGAAGATGAATACCATTTTGTTTTGATTTGTCCTGTATATGTTAATATTATAAACGTCCAAGTGTTTTAAAATTCATAGAGCTAATGAAAACAAGTAATAAGAAAGAGTTGTTTAATTTATCTTGGTTTATAAAAGAAGCATTTGATTCTCGTAATGATTTTTTGTTTTATCAAAACTAGGTTTATCCTCGAATGAAAAACTATTATCAATTAATTATTTATGTTACTGCTTTTGTAATAATGAGAACAAAAAATGTTGTTGTTTTTTTTGTTTGTTTTTAATTTAATATTTAATTTAATTTGCGTAAGTTAAAGTTCAGTGTCATTTCCACATTTTTATTCAATTATTTAATATTTCAAATTATTCAATAATACAATTTATTTGAAACTAGTGTGCAAAATTATGTTTTTGTTGTTTGTTTGTTTTGTTTATTCTGTCACGTATAAATGTTTGCATATTGTATATGATGATAAACTTGTAAAGTTTAAATCAATAAAAAATATCTGTCTGTCTATCTGTCCTGTTCATATAAGCTACCTACCCATAAAGTTTCATTCCAATAACTCATTCCTGACTAAAGTTATTGAGTGGAAACCATTTTCTATTTTTAGTAACAGTGTATTTTGTGTATTTTTTACCATTTCTGTTACCATAGCAACCTTAATTTTTGACATATCAATAAAACAAAATGATGTGCATGATCTCCTCACTCCCTTTACCTACACACATTTTTATTAAATTAAAGGGACACTGTCCGTAACTTTTAGCTTATAAAACACACACTAATTATGTTCGCAAACATTACACACCAAACATTACTGAATATTTACTAATTAATGCAGGATTGTTTGACGGAATTCAATCGCGGTACAAAAAAAGAGAAACCATTTCGGGCGTTTGAACTCGCAGCCCAAACTAAAATTACACTCGCGGTAATAATAGTGAACGTAATGTGGTCGACCTAGCTCCCACCTGAGCTAAGCGGGCTATACATATTTCGCATTAAATACAATGGTGAAAACCTAATGCGCTAATGGAAGTCACGTGATCGCAGAAAAGGTAAATACGGTGGGTCCCACTTTATTTACAAATAATAATTTAAGCATTTTTTTTTCAAACTCACGAATGTATTACTACAGACTTCTTAGTGTCTATGCTCATGTTTTCATGTATATATTTCACTAAATAAAAGTCAGACAGTTATTTGGTTATGCTCAATATCTGCTTACTTACGGACAGTGTCCCTTTAAGCATTTTTTTTGTTATCAAAGGATCCATATATTTTGTGTATTTTTACTATTTATAGCAACCATATTTTTCAACAAAATAAAATAAACGTGAATAATCCCCTCATTGCCCTGTACAAACATGCCAAGTTTCATAAAAATATTTTCAAATTCTTTTCTCATTATTGCAGGATCCATATTTGTGGGACTGACTGACAAACGGATGGATGGACGGGGGAGCAAACCTAAAGTCTCCTCAGGTGACACACTGGTTGGGGATTAAAAACTCAGGTACCAGTATATAAATTGAGGCCCACTCTTAGTTTTTTTATTTGTATAGCATTGCTATATTGAGGGTAAGAATAGCTTATCAACACTTTGTTATTTACCTTTAATGAAAACATATATGTTTATAATTTAGCTTTTGAATACAAAACTTATCTGGTATTTCTTAATTCTTTTTAGACCAAAAATCAGAGCACAACACAATACATATACAACATTCTTTAATGTGTTAATATGTGTACTGCTATTGTTATGCCATTATTTAAAGCGGGAGTTTTTAATTCCCCAAGAAACTATAGACCGATTTCGTTACTTAGTTGCGTTGCAAAGATTTTAGACAGAATTATTTTTAAACATGTTTTTAACTTCTTAGTCTTTAACAATTTGCTTTTTGCTAACCAATTCGGTTTCCGACCGGGTCATTCCACAGTTTACCAACTATTAGATATTTACCATCAAATATGTCAAACACTTGATGCAAAACAAATTATGTGTATTGTCTTTGCTGATATATCTAAGGCATTTGATCGCGTTTGGCGGAAAGCATTACTATTTAAATTGAAACAAAATGGTATCGATGGAAAACTTTTATCATGGATTTCAGATTACCTCTCCAATAGAAAACAGAGAGTCTTTATAGGAAATGCCAAATCAGATTTAAAGATAATAACAGCTGGCGTTCCGCAAGGTTCAGTACTCGGACCTTTGTTCTTTTTAATTTACATAAACGATGAACATATGTTAAGCATTACTAGATTATTTGCCGATGATAGCTCGCTTTCAGTCGCAACTTCTAACACAGAAGATATGGAAGGTATTTTAAATCATGACTTGCAAATTATGTCTGAATGGGCTAAAACATGGTTAGTAAAGTTTAACCCAAATAAAACTGAAGTTTATAACGTCAACAAATAACATCAGACAACCAAATTTATTTTTTAATGACGTACAACTTACATTTGTAAAACATCACAAACATCTAGGCCTGAATATAAGTAATAATGGTAAATGGCATGAACATATTAAAAACATTCTAACCTCAGCATCCAAAGTTTTAGGCCTAATGAGAATTTTAAAATACAAAGTAGGTCGAAAAACTATGAATCAAGTATATACTGTATATCATATATGCGACCAATTTTAGAATATGCTTCCACAATGTGGGACGGTTGTACTGTCGGTGAGAGAAACTCTTTAGAACAACTGCAATATGAAGCTGCGCGTATTGTTACCGGTTTGACTCGATCCGTATCTATTAACAAATTAATCGTCGAAATTAGATGGCTTTCGCTAGTAGACAGACGAACATTTCAGAAACTTATAACTGTATTTAAAGCTAAAAATAAAATGTTGCCTGAGAGTGTAAATAACTTGTTTCCTCCGTTTGTTAGAGATATTAATAATTACAACTTTAGGAACTCCGATGACTACGTAACACCGATAAGGAGAACTGAGTTATTTTCCAAATCATTTATCCCTTCGTCATTAAGTCTTTGGAATAATCTACCTACACATGTTCGTGAATTAGTATCTTTAAAGGCATTTAAATGTTGTCTCCTCAACACAATGTTTAAGCGTCACACTGTCCCGTCGTTTTATTTATGCGGCTCACGATCACTTTCTGTAATTCATGCTCGCATTCGAAACTTATGCAGCAACCTTAATGGTGATTTGTATTTGAACCATTTACGATTATCACCAACATGCGACTGTGGACAAGACAAAGAAGATGCTGAACATTTTCTTTTTAAATGTTGTCGATTTACTGAACAGAGGCGTGACCTGTTTATATCAACCAGACTCTTCCATCCGTTGAACGTTGACATTTGTGTATTGGCAATACAGATTTTAGTGATAAAGAAAATGAAAATGTTTTTCTAGCTGTGCAAACATATATAAAAGACACCAGGCGTTTTAACTAGTGTATTAAAACAACTCAGCAGTGTGTTCGGACTGACCCTATGTACTCTTATTAAACATATTCTGTCGTCTTCTCCTCCTTCTTTTCTTTTTCTTTTTCTTTTCTTTCACCCAACTATTGTGACAACTGTTTACGTCTACATTTGTAAACTTTAATTCATTTAGTTTCTGTATTCATTGTTACTTAATATGTTTACTATAGCCATAACATTAAAATTGCTCTTTGTAATTTAAATTGTATTGGGAAGGGTCGTAACTAATGTTGTAAGAACTTGTGGCCCGACCCATTTGCATACTTTGTTAAAAAATGCAATAAAATATGTTTAAACCATGTGTACTGCTCACAAATGCTTTATTGGGTGGGCCTCATAATCTGAAGAAAAATTGAATATCACACTTTGCTCATGAAACTGTATGGCTAACAGTGATTTACAGTTACCTAACAGTTACCTATTGGTGCTCTCAGATCATGTGGGTTTGTCCCAGAATGTATGACAGTGACTCCCGACTATGTCACCTTTAACTTCATATAGGCATGGTCATGTGACTAGTGTATGTGCATATACTGAACATTTTGCTGAATATAATGAAAATGAAAAAAGATTTCGAAAAAATAACTTTTGACTTTCACATGCCCCAGACACAAAAAGTGTGATGGACAGCAAGATCAAAACAAAGGTTGACCTTTATTTTACGTTGTTATTCTTGTTACATAAGTATAGCTTGATTACTGCAGGTGACATATTGTTTTAAATGTGCCAAAAGTGTCTTACCATTTACCCTTTTTTGTGTGTGTGTGTGTTTAACCAGACTGGCCAAACCCCAAAACTGGAGCATTGAATTCCCAAAACTGGAGCATTGAATTAAGAGTTGCCAACTCATTTTGCACATATTCTATCACTAAGAACCCATTAATAGCCTATACATTTAATCGGCAAATATGCCTGATTATATGACCTAAACAAATGGATAGAGTTTTGATAAACGGTTTTGCAGTGTAATTTTGTCATTATTTGTTGGGATAGCTACTTTAAACAAGAGGCCCAAGAGGGGCCTGTGGACACTCTATTGGCTAAAGATAAAGTTTATGTATAAGGGGCCATAACTCGCCAAAATTCATTTAACCAGAACACAGCAATGACAAGTGCAACTAGGCTTGGTACTGATCATTCCCACCAAGATTCGTTGAAATCGGCAAGAAGTTCAGAAGAGACTAATCTGGACAAACTTTGTCTATTAAAACCTTTAAAGGGTCATAACCCTGCCACAAATTATTCAACTGAATATGGTGATGATATACATATACAACTAGGCTTGATACTGATCATCCTTGTCAAGTTTTGTTGAAATCTAGCTAGGGGTTCAGGAGAACTAGCTCGGAAAATGTTTGTGTATCAAAAACCTTTTAAGGGCCATAACTCAGCCAAAAATCTGTAAACTGGAACGAGACCATAGATATGCACCACTAGGCTTGGTGCTGATCGTCCCTGTAAAGTTTCATTGAACTCTGACGAGGGGTTCAGAAGAACTTAAGTCCAGACAAAGTTTGTGTATTAAAACATTTAAAGGGCCTTAACTCTGCCAAAAATAATTCAACCGGAAAACGGCGATGAATTGCACAACTAGACCTGGAAATGATCATCCCTAAAAAGTTTTTTTAAATCCGGCCAGGGTTTAAGGAGAACTAGTGATGACAAAGTTTATGTATTAAAATCTTTAAAGGGACATAACTCTGCCAAAATCATTCAAGCGGAACACAGTGGTACTGATCATCCCTGAACAGTTTCACTGAAATCTGGCCGAATGAAGGTCCATTTGTCTTAATGAGGCCAAAATATAGCATATTTCAGAAAATCAAGGGTCATAACTCCAGTGTAAATGGTTCAATCTGGCTGGTTTTCAAACTTTTCAGAGCTTTCATTGATATTAACAATCTGGTAAAGTTTGGTAAAGATCGGATGAAAAATGAAGGCCCTATCGTCTTAACGACACAAAATATAGCATTTTTAACTAAATCAAAGGCCATAACTCCGCTGTTACTGGTCCGATCTGGCTGGTTTTCAAACTTGTCCAAGCCTTCATTGATATTAACAATCTGTTAAAGTTTGGTAAAGTTCGGATGAAACATGACAGCAGTATCGTCTTAACGAGGTAAAAGTTAATAGACGACCGACAGACGATCGACGGACGACAGACAACACACCATCCCATAAGCTCTGGGCCAGTAGAGACTGAATGAATTTTATATTGGAAATATATTGCCATAACCTCAATTAAGAAATTCTTACAAATATTTATTAAAAATATTCACTGCAGCTCCAACCAGGATAAACATTGTTTGCTGCTAAAATAACTTCAGACATCAGTAATTAGAAAATCCATAAAGCATGAAAATCAAATCTTTGTTTATGCCAATGTCAATAATTAAATAATTCTCCAATGTCAATAATTAAATTATTCTTTACTGCTTTTCAGAAATTTGACAAAAATAAATAAATGTTTTTGCTAACTCTGTTTGACAATATTCCACTTACATAGCTTAAATTATTTAAAAAAAATATATAAAAAAAGAAGAGGTTTCCTCGTGCTGATAAATCATAGTATAATCTCTCTGATACTTTACTCATCAGTTCCAAACAAATACTTGAATCTCTACCTCAATCAACCCTCAATCAACCTTGAGCAAGCGATAACATCTTATCTGGAAGCAGCAACTGATTCTGCATGTTTCATTATTGAAGAAAATGATAAAAACAGCAGATTCCTCTAATTCAATTTTCCAAACTTCATCTGAAATTTACATAAAAGATCTTCTGCACAAACACTTGGAAGGGAAGAGAAAACTTCAATCAATATACAACTTATCAAATTGTCTAATATTTATAGCATTTAAGATAAAGCATGTTTGAGAAACAGTAATTGAAGCAGTAAATTACAGACTCAAGTTTTCTAAGGGCTTTAATAAAGAATGTTTTATTTCTCAATTAACTATCACTAAATTCTTCCAGTGAGATTATTGATTATGATTTAAACTTTAAAAAAGTGACAAAATCAGGGAGCTGTTATCAGATTCTGTATTTACTAAAAACATTTTCAGCAAGGTGTTTGTATTGATTAAAAAAAATATATATAGAGACACACAGAATTTCAGGTTAATTAAAGGGACACATGGTAATCTTAAAGAGTTGATCGAGCATTGAAAATAGTGTCTCGATTCATTAATAAATTTTGACTTTAAACTTCCTTGCATATATCGGTAAATAAAATGTTAAAGAGGCACTGCCTATATCTACGCGATTTTTAATGTAAAATATTAAATGCTCAATATTACTGCATTTATATGTATACAAAGCTATTTTATGAGTATTCTAAGAAGCAACAAGGTTCGTATTCCAGTTCTGTAAATTATTAATTATGATCAAAACAATATCTTGAATAAAATGCTGCCCAGTCGTTTATTCCTGCCGGAGAACTACGAGTTTTTACGATTTTATCGGACATGCGTAATGCCATTCAGTTGAACGAAAACAATCCGACGAGGCAGTTCCGATTGTAAACGAATAAGATCGGAAAATCTCCGTAATCGGCTTGTCTAAAACAATTACGAATACAATTTCAAAAATCCGATCTTTTCTATCCTGTTTTTCCCCAGCAAAACGCATATTACATGGGGTGAAATTATTGCCGTTTACCTTTTTCATAGTCCTCTTTACAATTAAGTAAAGTTTATATCAATTGGTGGACAAAAAGATATAGGTAGAGCATCTTTAAGGTTTCTTTTGTTCCGTCTTATTCTACCATACGTTTAATATTACTGGTGCAAAAAAAACAACAGTTTAAATAATATGCAAAAAACATTTGCTTTATACTATTCGTATAATTAATATTAATGATTGAACAAATGCAAGTTATGCAGAAAAACTAAGGGATGTCAGGAGTTTTTAAAACAAGAGGTCAATGACCTTGAAGCTCTACTGATTGATTTGATTTCAGGAAGTAGTCGCTACAAACTTGTTTTTTGAAATTTATTTTTAGCCGTGGCGGCCAACTTGAATTTCCGGCCGAACTGAAATTTTGCTAGGATCAATTAGACATCAAGAGCAACATTCCTATGAAGTTTCATGAAAATCCGTCAAGTAGTTTCAGAGGAGTTGTCGCTACAAGTTTTCATTATATAACTCTATGTAAACAAAGATGGCCGCTGACAGCCATGTTTAACATCGAATCAAAACGATTTTTGACAAGGACCAACATCATGTCATGCTGATCATTTTAGAAAAAGTCCTATATCAATATCACTTATAGTTTTCAAGAAGTAGTTGCTACAAACTTGTATTTTGAAAATCTATTTTTAGCCATGGCGGCCAACTTGAATTTCCGGCCAACCTGAAATTTTGCTAGGATCAATAAGACATGAAGAGGAACATTCCGGTGAAGTTTCATGAAAATCCGTCAAGTTGTTTCAGAGGAGTAGTCGCTACAAGTTTTCATTATATAACTCTATGTAAACAAAGATGGCCACTGGCAGCTATGTTTAACGTCGAATCAAAATAATTTTCGACTCTGATAACCATCATGTCATGCTGATCATTTTAGAAAAGTCCCATATCAATATCACTTATAGTTTTCAAGAAGTAGTCGCTACAAACTTGTATTTTAAAAATCTATTTTTAGCTTTGGTGGCCATCTTGGATTTCACATCAACATGAACTTTTGCTAGGATCAACTAGACTTCATGGGCAACATTTCTGTAAAGTTTCATGAATATCCATGCAGTAGTTTCAGAGGAGTAGTTGCTACAAATAAAAGTTTACGGACAGACAGCCGGACAGACGGACGGACGACGGACCCCGCACCACGGCATAAGCTCTTCTGATCTCTGATCAGTCGAGCTAAAAATCAAGATTGCCATTTGTTCCTTTAAAGCTTTGATGTTCTCATTTTAATAAAAACCAAAACAATTTCAGGATTTTGGTTATTTTAGCAAAAACTGTATTTGATTTTCTCCATTTATCAGACAGATTTGCACATTGTGTCAACTCGGCAGATATTTGTATCAATCAAGTTGTCTATATACTACAGTGCACCTTTCTGCACAAACAAACAGGCCATTATTTGGTCCCATTCTTCCATTTCATGTTTGTCAAACTGCCATTTCGTGAAACTGAACTTGAAATACCTTACATTTTAATTCAATGAACTCCAGGTTCATTACTGAAAGACTGCATGTGAATAAATGAACTCACAATGTTAACTTTCATGAAGACAACCTTCATGATCTTGTAAAATATATTGGTACTGCTGTCTTGTATTGAAATCAATATGCTGACATTTCAGACTAGTATCAAATGACAACTATGGTATATCGCATGAAGCACGATTTCTGACTTACTTTCATTTTTTTGTTTGTAGCAATATAACGAAAATTCAAACGAGCTCAATAAAGCTGTACGAGGATGAAACCTCACAAAGAAGAGATGCGCAAAATATCTGAATTTTTGTTTATGGGTTCGGTTATTTCGAGCTGCCCCTGAGAGAGGGGAAGGGAATCAGAGAACAATGCTTTACTCTACCGAATGGATTCCTATGGTTATAAACATGCTTTGAGATCCATTCCTGATACACAGGCTCTCCCGTTCATTGTCCCCCTCCGACGGACGAAGCTAAGGAAAGTGTCTTGCCTAAAAACACACCAGTCACCTATTGGTGCCAGCGAGGCTCGTGCTCGTAATCCTGGATTCACAGTCAAGCATTCTATCCACGAGGCCATCGATGCATAAATGAGGAGATGCATGATATACATGAGAGGATATTCCACCCACAGAAAAGTGAAGATTTTTTTTGATGACTGCAGTAAAAAATTATTCCCTCCCCAACCAAAATTAATACCTGCATCCAGCTGCGATGAAAAGACAGCCAGTTATATATTTTTTCATTTCTATTTGTTCATATTTTAGACGTTTCAAAATACATGTATAATCCGCAGAGTGGCAAAGTCTGGATGAAAAATATTGGCGATTAGAATTGAATTGTGTTTTAAGGCGCACCAACACATGAAAAGGTTATATGGCGCCTAAAAGGCATGACATGCCAGGCTCATCTTCCATGTACATCGAGATAAAATATGGAAAATGGGCCTAGAACCTTCTAACCGGCAGAGTTGCTGCAAATTCTATCGTAGAAACTCCATTTACGCTGGAGCCACGTTTATTGTTTTTCTGCCACTGCTCTTTTGATGTGAGTGAGATGGCACCTGCAACAATGCAAGGATCATGATGAAGACCTTTAATGAACATGAACAAAAAATGATAAAATGAACATGAATTTGGGGGGATTCTACCCCTCTGCCTACCCCTCCAAAGGGATCTGCAGTGGCCCTATTCTTTGCCCCGTGACCAAATGGGGGCCTCCTGGAACCACACGGGGCTTGGCGATTAGAACATCTACAATTATATTAAGTGAAATTCACAGAACATCTACAATTATATTAAGTGAAATTCACAGTGACCTTGACATTTGGCCTATTCACCCCAAAATCAATTTTCTACCAAGATATAACTAGAACCAATACAAGAGGGCCAGGATGGCCCTAGATCGCTTGCCTGTTAATCATGGACAGTAAGTTTGGTGTGTCTAGTCTGGCATTGGTATTTTTTAATTTGTCCCACTTTCTTCTATGAATGAGATTTCATAACAAGAGGCCCAAGAAGGCCTGTATCGCTCTACTGGCTAGGTTCACCATTTGAACAAACTTGGTAGAGGATCCAAAAGCTGATAATAAATAAAAAATATTAAACTTTTATCCGTTGTAGAGAATTTTTTTGAAGTTCTTCCCTATAACTCTATGTAAAACTGCTCCAACAAGGGAAAAAATAAAATAAAATAAAATAAAAAATAAATAAATTTAAAAAAAAAAAAAAATTAAAAAAATATATAATAAAAAAAAAAAAAAAAAAGGTTTCGAGTGTGCATTACCAAATATTGAAAAAGGGCCATAACTCCGTTGTTACTTTTTCCATCTGCCTGGTTCTCAAACTCGTTACAGCTTTCATTGATATCAACAATCTGGCCAAGTTTGGGAAAGATCGAATACAAAATGAGTGTTCACAAGGCTGAAAATGGCATATTTTAATAATTCAAGGGCTCATAACTCTGGTGTTCATGGTCCGATATAGCTGATTTTTGAACTTGTCCAAGCTTCCATTGATATGAACAATCTCTTAAAGTTTGGTAAAGACCGGATGGAAAATGAAATGAAGGTGCTAGAGTGTTCACAAGGCAGAATATGGCATTTTTCAGCAAATCAAGGGCCATAATTCTGCTGTTACTCATTCAATTTGGCTAATTTTCGAACATGTCCGAGTTTCCATTGATAATAATAATCACTGTAAGTTTGGTAAAGATCAAATAATAAATGAAGGTGCCAGAGTGTTTACAAGGCAGAAAATGGAATTTTTCAGAAAAAAACAAGGGCCATATCTCTGGTGATACTTAGCTGGTTTTGGAACTTGTCCAAGCTTTCATTGCTATTAACAATCTGTGCAAGCTTGTTAAAGATCAAATAATAAAAGAATGTGCTAGAGCGTTCACAAGAAAGAAAATGGTATTTTTCAGAAAAAAACAAGGGCCATAACTCTGGTATTACTGATCTGATCTGGCTGGTTTTCGAACTTGTCCGAGCATTCATTACGTGGTCTGAGTATAAACGTTCATACCCCATCCAACCCCTTCTCCAAAAAGCGAAAACGGGGTTGGCTGGTGTATGAAATAAAACCTTAATTTCGGTTTTAAAAGTTTGCATATTGTATTGGCCCACGTAATGTGTTGATATTAACAATCTGTGCAAGTTGGGTAAAGATCAAATAAATAAGGTGCTAGAATGTTCACAAAACAGAAAATGGCATTTTTCAGAAAAAACAAGGGCCGTAACTCTGGTGTTACTGACCCAATTCAGCTGTTTTTCAAACTTGTCCAAGCTTTCATTAGTATTAACAATCTTTGCAAGTTTTGGTAAAGATTAGATAACAAGAGGCCCAAGAGGGCCTGTGGACGCTCTACTGGCTCAAGATAAAGTTTATGTATAAGGGGCCATAAGTCTTTCAAAAATCATTCAACCAGAACATGGCAATGATAGGTGCAACTAGGCTTGATCACTCTCACCAAGATTCGCTGAAATCTGGCAAAGAGTTCAGAAGAGACTAATCTGGACAAAGTTTGTGTATTAAAATATTTAAAGGGTCACAACTCTGCCAAAAATCATTCAACCGAAATATGGCGATGATATGCACAACCAGGCTTGATACTGATCATCCTTGTCAAGTTACGTCTATATCCAGCCAGGGGTTCAGGAGAACTAGCCCGAAAAAATATTGTGGTATCAAAATTCTTTAAAGGGCCATAACTCTGCCAAATATCTGTAAACCGGAACGTGACAATGACATGCACAACTAGGCTTGGTGCTGATCATCCCTGCAAAGTTCATAAAAATCTGGCGAGGGGTTCAGGAGAAGTAGATCAAAGTTTGTGTATTAAAACCTTTAAAGGGCCATAATTCTGTCAAAAAAATCATTCAACCGATACGGCAATGATTTGCACATCTAGACATGGAACTGATCATCCCTAAAATACTTTGTTTAAATCCGGCCAGGGGTTCAGGAGAACTAGTCAGAACAAAGTTTGTGTATTAAAACCTTTAAAGGGCTATAACTCTGCCAACATCATTCAACTGGAACACGGTGACTATGTACAACTAGGCTTGGTACTGATCATCCCTGCAAAGTTTCAATGATATCCGGCCAAATGAAGGCCCTTTCGTCCTTAATGAGGCCAAGATATAACATATTTCAGAAAATCAAGGGCCATGACTCCGATGTAAATGGTCCAATCTGGATGGTTTTCGAAATTGTCCAAGCTTTTATTGATATTAACACTCTGGTAAAGTTTCTTAAAGTTCGGATGAAAGATGAAGGCCCTATCGTCTTAACGAGGCAAAATATAGGATTTTTAACTAAATCAATAGCCATAACTCCACTGTTACTGGTCCGATCTTGACCGAGTTTTCATTGATGTTAACAATCTAGTAAAGTTTCATAAAGATTGCATGAAAAATGAAGGCCCTATCAACTTAACGAGGCAAAATATAGCATTTTTAACGAAATCAAGGGCCATAACTCCGCTGTTACTGGTCCGATCTGGCTGGTCTTCGAAATTGTTTGAGCTTTCATTTATATAAACAATCTGATAAAGTTTGGTAAAGATCGAATGAGGATAAAGGCCCTATCGTCTTAACGAGTCAAAATATAGCATTTTTAACTAAATCAAGGGCCATAATTCCACTGTTAATGGTCCGATCTAGCTGGTTTTCAAACTTGTCCGAGCTTTCATTGATATTAACAATCTGTGCAAGTTTGGTAAAGATCAAATGATAAATGAAGGTGCTAGAGTGTTCACAAGGCTTAATATGGCATTTTTCCGCAAAACAAAAGCCATAACTCCAGTTAAATTATTTCGATCTTGCTGGTTTTCGAATTTGTCCGAGCTTTCATTGATATAAAGACACTGGCAAAGTTAAGTAAAGGTCCGATTAATATTAAAGGCCCTAGAGTGTTCACAAGGCAGAAAATAGCATTTTTCAGAAAAAACAAGGGCCATAACTCCGGTGTTACTGATCCGATTTAGCTTGTTTTCAAACTTATTTGAGCTTTCATTGATATTAACAATCTGTGCAAGTTTGGTAAAGATCAAATAATAAATGAATGTGCTAGAGTGTTCACAAGGCAGAAAATGGCATTTTTCAGAAAAAACAAGGGCCATAACTATGGTGTTACTGACCCAATTTAGCTGATTTTTGAACTTGTCCAAGCTATCAT
Organism: Cyrtodaria siliqua; assembly: GCA_037043455.1. Classification (NCBI taxonomy): domain Eukaryota; kingdom Metazoa; phylum Mollusca; class Bivalvia; order Adapedonta; family Hiatellidae; genus Cyrtodaria; species Cyrtodaria siliqua. The sequence goes on along the minus strand of JAWPHD010018127.1, from coordinate 7,532 downwards.
TGGTATTAACAACCTGTGCAAGTTTGGTAACGATCAAATAATAAATGAAGGTGTTAGAGCGTTCACAAGGCAAAAAATAGCAATTTTCAGAAAAAACAAGGGCCATAATTCTGCCTTTACTGATCCGATTTGACTGGTTTTCGAACTTGTCTGAGCTTTCATTGATATTAACAATCTGTGCAAGTTTGGTGAAGATCAAATAATAAATGAAGGTGGTAGAGTGTTCACAAGGCTTAATATGGCATTTTTCAGCAAAACAAGGGCCATAACTCCGGTGAAATTTATCCGATCCGGCTGGTTTTCGAACTTGTCTGAGCTTTCATTGATATAAAGACACTGGCAAAGTTTTGTAAAGATTCGATTAATAATGAAGGTCCTAGAGTTAACAGACGGACGACGGACGGCTGACGGACGACGGACAACTCGCCATCCCATAAGCTAGTAGAGCTAAACATGAAGTAGCTACAGGCTTAACAAAGTAATATTTTCAATAATCAAGGGCCATAACTCTGTCGTTACTAACAAGATCTAGCTGTTTTTCAAATTTGTCCAAGATTTCATTGATATACAGCGATTTGCACAACTAGACATCTTATCGATGCTTCCTGCATAAGTTTCATCGAAATCCAACAAGGTATTTAGGAGGAGTAGCGCCAACAAGAAATTTAAAGTAAAATTAAAAATGTCAAGGGTCGTAACTCCGTCAATTATCAACGAACAAGAAAGAAATGCAATATGCACACTAGACATCATACCAATGCTTCCTGCCAAGTTTTGTCAAATCCAAACAATTTAAAAAAAGAATTTAAAAAATAATAATTATATTCAAAAAAAAGGTTAAAAAAAAAGTTAAAAAAATAAAAGTATCAAAAAAAAAAAGTTAAAAAAGTAAAAAAAAATCCAAAAAATATTTAATCAAAGAATAAAAAGAAAGAAGCAAAAACAAAAAACAATAAAAAAATTTCCAAAAAATGTGTAAGCTTGGTTAAGATTGATCAAGAAATGTGGCCTATAACGTGTTAACATGTAAAACTTGCATTTTTGCTAATTCAGGGGCCATAACTCTGGCGTTACTGGTCAGATCTGGCCCATTATCAAACTCGTCATATACATTATATGCAAGTTTGGTTAATATTGCTCAAGTAATGTGGCCTTTATCGTGTAAACAAGATAAAAAACTGCATTTTTTGATAATTCAGGGGCCATAACTCTGGTATTACTAGTTCGATCTTGCCCATTATTGAACTCGTCCAAGATCTTATGGTCATATACAATCTATGCAAGTTTGGTTAAGATTGCTCAAGAAATGTGGCCTGTTGTGTAAACAAGATAAACAACTGCATTTTTTGCTAATTCAGGGGCCATTATATCCGGTGTTACTGGTCCGATCTGGCCCATTATCAAACTCGTCCGAGATCTTATAGTCATATATAAACTTTGCAAGTTTGGTTAAGTTTGCTCAAGAAATGTGGCCTCTATCATGTAAACAAGATGAAAATGCATTTTTTGCTACTTCAGGGGTCATAACTCTGGTGTTACTGGTCCGATCTGGCCCATTATCAAACTAGTCCGAGATCTTATGGTCATATACAATCTGTGCAAGTTTGATCAAGATTGCTCAAGTAAGGTGCCTCTACTGTGTAAACAAGCTAAAAGTTGACGACGGACGAAGAGTGGTCACAATAGCTCATTCTTGAGCACTTTGTGCTCAGGTGAGCTAAAAATGGGACAGAATATGAGGAACTGAGGTGTTGGCCACAAAAGGTATACATGTGAGAATCATTAACTCATCTAAAATAATGAAACCAACATTTTTTTCATGAGCATCCTCATATCATGCCAAATTTGAAAACAATACACTTAAAGATAAATGAGGACTTAGACACAAGTTAGGCCCCCAATACCAAGTGAATCAGAGAATGACTAAGTCGAAAAAAGGGCCATAACTCATCGAAAAACAAAGAAACAAAGAATATTTTTCTTTACGAACATCCTCATATCATGTTGAATCACCACTCCAAATTTGAAAAGAATCCACTTAAAGATAAATGAGGAGTTAGACACACAAGGTATGCACCTCTCTGAGAATGACTAAGTCAAAAAAAGGGCCACAACCCTTATAAAAACAAGAGGCCCAAGAGGGCCTGTATCGCTCTACTGACTATATGGAGTCTGTGTGAACACAACATTGATATGCGCAACTGGGCTTGGTACTGATCATTTCTGCAAAGTTTCACTGAAATCCAGCCAGGGGTTCAGGAAAACTAGTCTGGTTAAAGTTGGTGTATAAGGGCCATAACTCTGTCAAATATCATTCAACAGGAACACGGCGATGATATGCCCAATTAGGTTTGGTATTGATCTTCCCTGCAATGTTTCGCTGAAATCCGGCTAGGAGTTCAGGAAAACTAGTCCAGACAAAATGTGTGCACTAAAACCTTTAAAGGGCCATAACTCCACCAAAAAACATTCAACCATAACAGGTCGATGATATGCACAACTAGGCCTGGTACTGATCATCCCTAAAAGTTTCGCTGAAATCTGGCTATGAGTTCAGAAGCGACTAGTTGTGACAAAGTTTGTATACATATTAAAACCTTTAAAGGTTCATAACTCCGCCAAGGATCATTCAACTTTAACACGGCGACAACATGCACAACTAGGCTTGGTACTGATCAGCCTTGCCGTTTCGCTGACCACGGACAGGGGTTCAGGAGAACTAGTCTGGACAAAGTGTGTGTATTAAAACCTATAAAGGGCCAGAACTCTGCCAAAAGTCTTACAGCTGGAACACGGTGATGATATGCACAACTCGGCTTGGTACTGATCATCCCTGCAAAGTTTCATTGAAATTCAGCTGGGGGTTCAGGAGAACTAGTCCGGACAAAGTTTGTGTACTAAAACCTTTAAAGGACTCTGCCAAAATCATTCAACCGGAACACGGTGATGATATGCACAACTAGGCTTGATACTGATCATTCCTGCAAACTTCCTTTGAAATCCGGTCAAATGAAGCCCCTTCGTCTTAACGAGGCAAAACACATATTTGTTTTGCAAAATCAAAGGCCATAACTCTGGTATTATTAATTTCATTTGACTGGTTTTCAAACTTATCCAAGCTTTCATTGATATTAACAATCTGGTAAAGTTTGGCAAAGATTGGATACAAAATAAAAGCCCTATCATCTTAACTAGGCAAAATACAGCATTTTTAACTAATTCAAGGGCCATAACTCTAGTGTTACAAGTCCGATTTGGCTGATTTTCGAACTTGTCCAAGCTGTCATTGATATTAACAATATATGCAAGTTTGGTAAAGATCAAATAATAAATGAAGGTACTAGAGTGTTCACAAGGCAGAATATGCCATTTTTCAGAAAATCAAGGGCTATAACTCTGGTGAAACTAATCCGATCTGGACGGTTTTTAAACTCATCTGAGCTTCTATTGATATAAATACACTGGCAAAGTTTCGTAAAGATCAAATACAAAATGAAGGTGCTAGAGTGTAAACAAGGCTTAATATGACATTTTTCAGCAAAACAAGGGCCATAACTCTGGTGTTACTAATCTGTTCTGGCTGGTTTTCGAACTCATCCGAGCTTTTATTGATATAAAGACACTGGCAAAGTTCTGTACAGACCCAATTAATAATGAAGTCCCTATCGCATAAACAAGACAAAAGTTAACGGACGAACGACAGAGAACTCGCCATCGCATAAGTTTTGCTGGCCTTTGGCCTTTGGCCAGTAGAGCTAACAAGAAGCCCAGTACATCATTGCAGATGCTAGACTTTCAAGGCCTTGTCTATTTATTGGGAATCTAAGTTGAAGGGCATAATTATGCCTTTTCTGCCTAATTGCATTATCTCACCGCTGCGTGTTCGAATCCCACTCGACTTGTGAGGAAGTGTCAATTCTTACGGATGGCGGGAGGTGTACAGTACTGGTTCTACCCAGGAAAAGTGGGTGGTCTGCCTCCACCACCAAAAAATCGACCGTCATATATAACCTTACATGTGTTGAAAATGACGTAAAACACCATACAAACAAACAAACAAAACAAACTATTTGCATAACATAATGATGGCACTTGTCCCTATGAGTGTTCAACAAGAGTGAATATGTGTTTTCATTAAAGGAGATTCTGAGATGTGTTTTTTTTTATATTTTTTTTCTAAGTATCCAAGTATATTTATTTTATTAAATTAAAAGAACCTGGCTCTATGATGTTGTCTCATAATGCCAGACACTTTATTTCAAGGGGGTATAACTACAAAGCAAATACGACTTCAATTCAAGCTGTCTCGAATGAGCAGAAACCAACAACTTTACCTTAAATGTACATGTAGAATGTGGGGTCTTTGGATATATTAATAATAAGACACCATTCTGTATTTCGTTCTTTATTAGGAACTATAGTGTTAGTGTTAGAGACATTAGAGGATCCCACTAGCCTATCTAGAGAATTTTTATTTTGGCCTTTTCCTGGTTGGCATTCTCCACCGCCAGTTGGTTATCTACGGAAGAGAGACAGGTACAGGTAAATGGTGAAAAATTGTGCCTCAACCGGGACTCGAAACCATGGTCTCTGGTTTACCGTACCAGCACTCTAACCACTGAGCTATCGAGGACATACAGTTAGGAATCGATTATTCACCATTTACCTGTACCCGGTTACATACACCCTACCAGACTGAAATTCGTCCCTGAATTTCTAATTATTAAGGGGAACCATTGCTGGTGTTTCTCAGATGCTCCCGGACAAGCCCCCAAATACCGTATTTCCTCTATTAATAGCCCTTCCCTAATAGAAGTGCCCCCACCTGTTTTAAGAAACCTTACCTTTTTCAAAATCCAAAAGTTCCTAAAAACACACAATGTTTTCGTCTTACCGCCAATGGATTTGATTTTTTACCACGACACCGGTATGTCCTATGACATAAACCTTAAAGCGCTTCATCATCAATATAAATTACCGCTTTTATTTATGTCTTGCTTTCAATTTATTATTTAGTTTATTATATTTTTATATTATTTAATTCATATGCAACCAACCCGTGTTGTAATCGTCAAGTTCGACGGATATTGTATCATACAGATGCAGAGTGATGACAGTGATATTACTCGGTATACAGTCGGGTTTAGGTGTCTCAGTAAAGATCACCGTACAGTAATTCTACAAGGAAACAGTCGGGAAAGGAGGTAAAATATATGAAATTTGAACCATATTAGTAGCCTACCTTCGCACTTTGCATAGCGCCCGGGCGCTACTATTAGAGGAAATACGGTATAACAGGTGGTGAAAAAATCATGCCTGAACCGGGACTCAAACCCAGGGTCTCTGGTTTACCGTACCAGCGCTCTAACCACTACGCTATCAAGGACATTTAGGAATCGATTATTCACCATTTACCTGTACCCGGTTACATACATTTTATATCTATAAATGTAAGACGCAAGGATACCTACATAGCAGTAACACACTCTCTTGAATGTTAACTTATTTTTTCATCATTGAAATATCTGTGTGAAAACATAATAGGTGCCATTTTTTTAAAACGGTGAAAATGGACGTGTAACAAGAAGCACTGTCGGTGCAAATGCTCGACTCTTTTAAGGCTTTGTCTATTTTCTGGTAAACTAAACTGGATATAATATCCTTAATTGTACAACAGAGTTATGGTATTCGTCTATACGAGTTCTTCACATGAAAGTGAATACGTTTGTTTGAATGGTGTTTTATGTCATTTTCAGCACATGACGGTCGATTTATTTGTGGTGGAGGCAGACCACCACTTTTCCTGGGTAGAACCAGTACTGTACACCTCCCGCCATCCGTAATATACAAGTCAAGCTCCCAGTGGGATTGGAACCCGCAGCTGTGAGAAACGAAGGTTTACAACGCAACGTTGTTAACCATTTGGCCACACGGACACTGTGAATACACGCGAGATATTGTCTAATAATGCCAAATACATCATGTGTGAAGTTTCAATATATTATGTGAAGATACAAGCTGACATACAAAACTTTACCCATTTGCTTTTCTAAGTATAAAAGGGGCCATACTTTTGTTAAAATAAAGGCATGAGTTATAGAACCTGGCTCTAGGATGTTGTCTATGTGTACAAAATGTCAGACAAGTAGTGAAGTTTCAATCCAGTTTCCAAGATACAAGCTTACATACAAAACTTTACCCATTTTTTTTCTAAGTATAAAAGAGGCCATAATTTTGTTTAAAATAAAGGTATGAGTTATAGAACCTGGCTCTAGAATGTTGTTGAATGATGCCAAAGACACTGTGAAGTCAACCATTATGTGAAGCAGTTTTCACAGATATAAGCTTACAAACAAAACTTTATCCATTTTGTTACTAAGTTTTAAAGGAAAAGGACCATAACTTTGTTAAAATAAAGGCATGAGTTAAATACAGAACTCGGCTTTAAGATGTTATCTAATAATGACAAATACATGTGTGAAATATCAATCCATTATGTACAGAAGTAGCTTAAAGATGAACATTGTCCTAAATCAACAAATGCGCTGTTGATATGTTTTTAAATATCAAATATCATTATAAATACGATATTTACTATGTTATTGATGTATGATTAGTGAAAATATAGTTTTTAAAGATAAAAATCGAAAAGGCGACAGGCATTGCTAAAAAATCAAAAAAAATCAAAGGGGGAAAACTCTTCCTCGAAAAACTGGAAGTGACGTCATTGGGAACAAAAAAGGTCATTAGTGCATAGGGAAAGCACGCAAAAATAGTATAGTGTGTATGAAAATGTCGGAATTAAACTGTTTTTATCGGAATTCTGACAGTAAGTCACCGGCAACACCGCATATCTTGGTACATATACACTACTCAACTTATAAGCGGTAACCCAGGTTTTTGAAAAGAACACAAATACTATTAAGTTTATTAACAATGTAATCTGAAATCATTTTTCCCAAATTACATTGTTGATAAACGTAATAAAATATTGGTATGTGTTTCTGTGATTTTCAGTTTATAGTATTCGTGTTATTTTCAAAAAAACCTAGGCGATCGATTGTAAAAGTTGAGTAGTGTACACTAAGCGCAGTATATTCCGAATGCATGGACATGGTCTAATACTTGTACATTAATATGAGCGTCAGATAATAAGGACTTTACTTTGCCGAAAAGTAGACATTGAAAAAAATATATTTAGTACGTGTTTATTTTTTCACATAATTGATAAAAAACAACATAATAAATAACACAGCATATTTACACGAGCATATTTGTGTTTTACTTATATTGCCTATTGAACCCCCCCAGTGGCCTATTTTGCCGCTGACCGTTTCAAGGCGGATAGCCCTATTGTCAACCCTTTTGTGTTTTGATGTCGTTTGCATTTATTATACTTTGCCTTCTTAATTGTATCGTCTGTTTGCGTGTTTGTTTTCTGTGTTTGTGGTTGACTGTCGTCCTTGAATGCTACTTTTCTTCCGAATTTTATATCTATATATATACGCATACAACATAGAACATGTTTTGCG
>JAWPHD010018126.1:0-41319 GCA_037043455.1 Cyrtodaria siliqua | reverse complement strand
GTTCACACTCTACAAACATATTTCCTCTGGAGGGAAACTGCTTTAATTGGTTTTATGGATCTTTCTAAAAACCGCAACGCCATTTATGTGTTGACGCATGAAAGCATATCGTTTTAAATCATGCTATATAGTTATAATTTACAAGTGGAATATGCACACAATCATGTACGTTCATTTGTGCACAGGTGTATCTCTATTTTACGTGCCAGTAAGCCTGTATATTAATCCTCTGAAAGAACGTATACATCGTAATAGCCAGACGATTCAGTTGAATAAACTAATTGTTGTTGTTTTATATCTCATCAACACACTATAGGTTACTTAGAGCCGTCCAAGAGAGAGGGGACGTGGGGAAGGATACATACTACATATACATAACCTGCCCTACTCTTACTAACGAATATATTAAAGGGCTTTCTAACGTGATCGAAGGATAGCCTTAGATATACGGGTCGTCACATTACGTTTCCAGAGAACACCTCGACGAAACTGAATGGCCGGATTTCAAATCCACCGGTTTAATCCTCTGTGCCACGATATATTGTCAAATATAGGTATTTATAGTACACAAAATAGTATCCGACGGTTCATAGTTAGTACTGAGATATTATTCACCTAAATAGTATCTGTTTAAAGTTAGTACAGAAATAGTATCAGATAGTTCACAGTTCGTACAGAAATAGTATCAGATAGTTCAGAGTTAGTACAGAAATAGTATCAGATAGTTCAGAGTTAGTACAGAAAGAGTATCCGCTAGTTCCGAGTTAGTACAGAAATAGTATCAGATAGTTCAGAGTTCGTACCTAAATAGTATCCGAATAGTTCCGTGTCAGTGCATAAATAGTATCAGATAGTTCAGAGTTAGTACAGAATTAGTATCCTATAGTTCAGAGGTAGTACAGAAATAGTATCCGACAGTTCCGAGTTAGTACAGACATAGTATCAGATAGTTCAGAGTTCGTACCTAAATAGTATCCGATAGTTCAGAGTTAGTACAAACATACTATCAGATAGTTCAGAGTTAGTACATAAATAGTATCCGATAGTTCAGAGTTAGTGCAGAAATAGTATCCGATAGTCCGAGTTAGTACAGAAATAGTATCAGATAGTTCAGAGTTAGTACAGAAATAGTATCAGATAGTTCATAGTTAGTACAGAAATAGTATTGGATAGTTCAGAGTTCGTACCTAAATAGTATCCGATAGTTCAGAGTTATTACAGAAATAGTATCAGATAGTTCAGAGTTCGTACCTAAATAGTATCTGATAATCAGAGTTTGTACCAAAATAGTATCTGATAGTTCAGAGTTAGTACAGAAATAGTATCAGATAGTTCAGAGTTCGCACCTAAATAGTATTCTGATAAATCAGAGTTTAGTACCAAAATAGTATCCGATAGTTCAGAATTAGTACAGAAATAGTATCAGATAGTTCAGAGTTAGTACAGAAATAGTATCAGATAGTTTCGAGTTAGTACATAAATACTATTAGATATTTCAGAGTTAGTACAGAAATAGTATCAGATAGTTCACAGTTCGTACAGAAATAGTATCAGATAGTTCAGAGTAAGTACATAAATAGTATCAGATAGTTCAGAGTTAGTACAGAAAGAGTATCCGATAGTTCCGAGTTAGTACAGAAATAGTATAGATAGTTCAGAGTTCGTACCTAAATAGTATCCGATAGTTCCGTGTCAGTGCATAAATAGTGCCAGATAGTTCAGAGTTAGTTAGTACAGAAATAGTATCCTTTAGTTCAGAGGTAGTACAGAAATAGTATCCGACAGTTCCGAGTTAGTACAGAAATAGTATCAGATAGTTCAGAGTTCGTACCTAAATAGTATCCGATAGTTCAGAGTTAGTACAAACATACTATCAGATAGTTCAGAGTTAGTACATAAATAGTATCCGATAGTTCAGAGTTAGTGCAGAAATAGTATCCGATAGTTCCGAGTTAGTACAGAAATAGTATCAGATAGTCAGAGTTAGTACAGAAATAGTATCAGATAGTTCAGAGTTAGTACATAAATAGTATCGGATAGATCAGAGTTCATACCTAAATAGTATCCGATAGTTCCGAGTTAGTACAGAAATGGTATCAGATAGTTCAGAGTTCGTACCTAAATAGTATCTGATAAATCAGAGTTTGTACCAAAATAGTATCTGATAGTTCAGAGTTAGTACAGAAATAGTATCAGATAGTTCAGAGTTCGCACCTGAATAGTATCTGATAAATCAGAGTTAGTACCAAAATAGTATCCGATAGTTCAGAATTAGTACAGAATTAGTATCAGATAGTTCAGAGTTAGTACAGAAATAGTATCAGATAGTTTCGAGTTAGAACATAAATACTATTAGATATTTCAGACTTAGTACAGAAATAGTATCCGACCAGTCCGAGTTAGTACAGAAATAGTATCAGATAGTTCAGAGTCCCGTACCTAAATAGAATCCGATAGTTCCGAGGTAGTACAGAAATAGTATCAGATAGTTCAGAGTCCGTACCTAAATAGATATCCGATAGTTTCGAGGTAGTACAAATTAGTATCAGATAGTTCAGAATTCGTTCTTAAATAGTATCAGATAGTCAGAGTTAGTACAGAAATAGTATCAGATAGTTCAGAGTTCGTACAGAAATAGTATCAGATAGTTTGGAGTTAGTACAGAAATAGTATCCGATAGTTTGGAGTTAGTACAGAAATAGTATCGATAGATCCGAGTTAGTACAGAAATAGTATCCGATAGACTCCGAGTTAGTACAGAAATAGTATCCGATAGCGAGTTAGTACAGAAATAGTATTCGATAGATCCGAGTTAGTACAGAAATAGTATCGATAGATCGAGTTAGTACAGAAATAGTAATCGATAGTTCAGAGTTCGTACGTCTTGTCGTACCATTAAAGGCTTATTATATTGTTGCGCCGGCATCTGCCAGTTCATTGAGTACTCACTTTGATAGTTCAGAGTTAGTACCGAAATCGTATCTAATAGTTCAGAGTTATTACCAAAATACGAAAAGAGAAGAAAATAGTAGTTTCTTTAAAAAACGTATATTCGCTTCACATTCATTAATAACATAGTAAACATGGTGTTTATAATGCGATACCATAATTAAAAACACACTAACACCGGATTGTTGATTTTTAACCAAACTTCAGCTTTAACGTGACTGTGTATAAGTATGCCAGTCTAGACAATGATCATTATACGGTAACACAGGAACAGCAGTAGACCAGTCTAGACAACGATCATTATACGGTAACACAGGGACAGCTGTATTACTGCAAGGGACTCATCTTTACAACGAGAGATAACAATTTAGATAATAGCTATGGTAATACAAGTCACGTTTAATGCGTTTCATTTACATTGCATAACGGGCTGGTTCAGTTTAGTACATTCACGCATTTGCAAAGCGGAAATAAATATGTTTGTTTTCCCTCTAGATGTGATAATATTCATTGTAGCATTTTTGGTTGCTTGGTTAGTCTGGAAGAAGGTGAGTCAAATCATACTTATCATAATTATAATTTTACTTCACTGAGTCTAAACCATTTTAAAGTTTAACACCTACCGTGTCTGGCCTCGGTCACCCGGTCCGCTTCTGCTTTCTTCACTACGCTATGTTACGGGGATGCATGATACTGTCTTGGCAGGCCGTATTTCTTGCCGTATTTCCATAAGAGTTCATATCCTTCGCGCAAGAGGTAGTACGTTCTTGGTGTTATTATACTCAGAGCCTTTATATACAATGACCGATTAGTACGCGGTGGTAATTGTTTTGATTTGCTTTACCGATGGATATGTCTGCATTTGGCATTGTTACCTACATACTGTATATAGAGATGTAAGTTACAACGAAAAGACTCGGTATTTTGGACGAAATTACTCCATCTTGTACAACTAGCAATGCGAATGAAAAATACATAGTTACTAGACAATGATCTTCTGATTTGTAAACTACTTCGTTTATTACAAAGATATTGTTTGAAAATAACTAAAAGAACTAGTCTACAGGATTATTCGACTTGGATTGGAAGTCGTGCTTTAGTCACAAGTAGAAGAGATCGACACATGCCTTTATTTGCATAAGTGAGCAAATGCTAGATATGATAAAACCGTCTTACCACCAAATATAGAGCCAAACTCTGGTACCAACTACGCATAGTATACTATAGACAGATGAGAGTATAGGTGGTGACGACACGTCCCGTAGAATAAATGGCTTATCCATTCAGAAATGCAAGTAAATCTCCTAGTGCCTGTTATTAAATAAAAGCAAAGAAGTATATCGCAGGTGTTTTGCCAGTGTACAATTCCGGGCAAATGAAGGTCAATGCGCAATCCATATTGACAGAAAACACAATCATACTTAAGAACCTTGTCCAGATGCTTGCAATACAATTAAAACGCGAAAATAGTTTGCAAGCTATATCGGACTCAATCTCCTTGGCCGCAGTGCCCAAGTGGTTGATATAATTGGTAAATATTGGTCACTGACAGCAGAAACTGTTGACAGGCTTTGATAGTTCGCACGTCGAATTTATGACGCAAATATCGGTCAACAACTGATGTGAAGAGGAATTTAGGTACTAATTGTGTGTTTAGCAAAGCACTTTGAGCGAGCCAATTATCAAGCTGCTATTTGGATAAGATTTTTGGATTTCGCACCTGATATTTATATATCCCGTTGGTCGTGGATGGAAAATAAATGAGGATGGCGAGCTCGAAATAGATGAATAGGATGGTTTGCAGCTCCTGATGCCGTTTTAGAGTTACTTTCTTGCAAGGGTACACGACAATAAAAGCTACCAAATTGTGATTGAGAAGCACATGGTCTGGAGTGTACAGACACCTTCGAAATCATTACATGCGATAATCAAGCAAGCAATGATAATTCTGATAATATAATGCACATTGTGATGATGGCGACTCAGCTAATGCGACTGTAAACTTTGGAATCCCGTTTTAACTAAATTTAGGACTGTCTCTTTAATCCAAAACAGTAAGTGTCTCTTTAATCCAAAAAGTAAGTGTCTCTTTAATCCAAATGTTAATTGTCCTGTCAGTCTAAATTGATTTCCAGCATTTCCGGTTTAGTATAAATATCCAAATTCAAAGTTATTATGAATGAGCACAATAATAAGTAAATCATCCCACAAATATATTTTACATTTTTAAAAGCATCCAAAATTAAAGTAATTGTTATTGAACAGAACTTCTGAACTGAACTTAACTCCTGAGCTGCTCCCAGAATCCGTTATATATAAATTTTGTAAAAGATTGTTACAGGTTAAAATAAACACATGCAATGCTGCTGTATATGGAGAATTGGGGAGTTACCCTTTATATATCAACAGATATGTAAGGATTGTAAAATACTGGTTTAAAATTCACAACAGTAATAACATAATAATGAAAACTGTGTATAACCAGGCTATTGATGACTGTAATAAAGGTTATACAAACTGGGTTTCTAATGTAAAAAAGCTGTTAAATGACTATGGTTTTGCATATGTATTTGAAAATCCTAATACATTACATGTTAACGCATTTATTAGTGAATTTAAGTGTAGAATAATAGATACATTTAAACAAGAATGGTATGGAAGTGTAAATAACAGTTCTGTTTTGAATATGTAAAGAGTGTTTAAAACCTCTTTTGAATATGAACGATATTTAGATATAGTACCAAGAAGTCTACGTTTATACTTTGTGAAATTGAGGGTTTCTGTACACCCTTTGAGAATACAAACAGGAAGATACTCACGTAATAATATACCTCGTAATGAACGCTATTGTTTAGGTTGTAATGATAGGGACATAGAGGATGAATACCATTGTATATGTATCTGTCGATGTTATCTTCAACTAAGAAACAAGTATATTAAACGTTTTTACTATGTTAATCCATCTGTATTTAAGTTTCACAATTTACTGACTTCATCTGATAAGTATGAGATTACGAACATTTGTAAATATATAAAAGAAGCTTTAGCTATACGGAATTCAATTATTAATATTGAGACCTAATGTAATTAGTTATGCTGATTTTCCTTACTGCCTTTGTTAATACATTTCTATTAACTATGTTAAAAATATATAAAACATATAGTGTATGCTTGGATACGTGACATGAATTTATTTATACATACATGTATTTAGACGATGTACTTATGTATAAGTCTTAATAAACTGTCTGTTCTGTTCTGTTCTGTTCTATATACAGCCCAAAAACTGATCCAAAAGCCTCCCCACCAAAACTGTTAAAAAAACAGTCCAAAGTTCATCACAAATAAAGTTGCAAATAGTCCAATGAGAAAAGTCCAAATTTCATCGTAAATAAATTTGCATGAATAATTTGAATACATTATAAACATGTTTATATCTATACTATGTTTAAATGTCTTCAATGCCAAATCATGCAATGCAACATGTACACACCGAGACAAAGGCAACAATACATGTAAACGTTAAGATATAGGTACGTGTAAACGTTGCTGGGTAATTTTTCATTCCAAATGGCATAACTAGTCTTTATATTGAAAAAGTCCATCTGGTTTTACAAATGCTGAAACTTATTTTACTCTTTCTGTGAGAGGAACTTGCCAAAATACTTTTAAGATATCAAATTTTGTTGCATTTCCAATTTTGTCAATGCAGTCGTCAATTCGTGGAATTGAAAATGAATCAAATTTTGTGACACTGTTGACTTTCATATAGTCAGTACACATTCGGTATGTACTATCCGGTTTCGACACAAGAATACATGGTGAACTCCAGCCAATTGGGTCCAATGAAATCATTGTCCAATAAGTTTGACTTTCTTCTTTGAGATAATGTTGTTTAGAATGATTCATTCTATATGGATGCTATTTTATTGGAGTAGAATTTCCAACATCGACATCATGGTCAATTGTGTCAGTTCGTGTTAAAACATCCGAAAATAAGTGCTCATAAGCAGGTATTAACTGTTTCAGCTTATGTCTCTGTGATAATTTTAGATGTGACAGTTTCTCGTCAAGATTTGTCAAAATGTCACTGTTTTGTAATTTCGCTAAACCAGAATCATTTTTGTTTCAAACTGTTCATTCTCATTCTGCAATCCGTCATTGGAATTTTCAAGTGGGACATAGCAAACTATATTAACTAAATGTGAAGAGAGGCTATCCCTGTCAATGTATTATTTTAACATATTGATATGACAAAGTTGACGTTGCCTTCGCCTTCCAGGAGTATTAATAATATAATTTAAATCACTGAGCCTTTTCTCTACTGTATAAGGACCGTGATACCTAGCTTGTAAAGACTTTCCAGGAATAGGTAATATAGCAAGAACTGTATCACCAGGTTTAAAATTTCGTTCTTGAACAGTCAAATCATACCTTGTTTTCATTTTTGATTGAGATGATTTGATTTCAGATTAGACTGAGCTACCTCGCAACCTTTTGACAGAGTGCGTCTTAAATCACACAAATACTGTAGACGATTCTAAGAAGTGTCTTCTTCTGAGAGAAGTTTCTCTTCAATTGGTCCACGAACAGTGTGACGAAGAACTATTTCAAACGGACTGACTCCCAGACGGCGAAAAGTAAAATGTGTATGCATTCATCCCAGTCCTTGCTGGTGTAAAAACATTATGACCTAATCATGTTTTTCAGTGTCCGGTAAAATCATTCTAGAGCACCTTGACTCTCCGGATGATACGCCAAAGACTTAAATTGTTGAATGTCTAAATCATGCATGACCTGTTGAAATATTACTGACATGAAATCTGACCAATGATCAGACTGGACATCTTTTGGAAGGCCAACTAATGTGAACAACTTGACCTTAGCCTTCACAATAGACTTAGTCGTAATATATCTAAGTGGAATAGCTTCAGGAAATCGATGACGCATACATAATCGTCAACAGCTATTGATTACCAGACTTGGTCTTAGGCAAGGAGCCAACACAGTCCACGAATATTCTACTGAAAGGTTCGTCAAATGCTGAAATGGGTTGAAAATGGGATTTGGGAATTTTCTGATTGGATTTTCTTACCATTTGACATGTATGACACGTACTACAGTATTTTGAAAATGGTTTTTGATATGTGGCCAATAGAAATGACACAAAACCTTGTGATATGTCTTACTGACATCTAAGTGACCATTCAAATGAGTTTCATGGGCTAAACTGAGAATTTCCAAACGATATGAACTAGGAACCACAATTTGGTAATTGTCCATTCATCATCAGCAAGGACATCAGGTGGTCGCCATTTTTCTCATCAGATTAATAAAATGACAAAACTGGGACATCTGGAGTTTCTAATTGAGTAACGGTTATATCAAATAAGCTAAAAATCTCGGGATTTCTATGATGTTCACTTATACGTTGTGATCTCGATAATTTGTCATGATCTGTGTCATTCAAACTAATAGAAGAAGAATGATCTGGTAAGTGAATGTTATTTTCGCTGTAGTCCGTGTGAGATTCAGATGGGCTAATATCAAGAGATTTGTTAACCTCTGTATTATAAGACTGACCAATAAAAGTATCAACCAAGTTAATGTCAGAAGAAAGATCATTCTCAACGGTTGTTTTTGCCATAGCTAAAGTAACTGCACAAGCCGGATACATATCAAGTATTTCATGTTCAACGGGATCAGGGGATTGATTTAAAGAAGGCTTGCCAGATACAAGTCCATTACATGTAACCACGACCTTATGTCCAGCTAGGTAATTTCCTAGTAACAAATTGACACCTTCAAATGGCAAAGAAGATCTTTTTCCCACAGGTCCAGTAAACAAATCTGATGACAAATAAATATTATGGAGATGGACAGTCAAATAACCGCATTCTACCCATTGAACATTAGTACCAGAATAAGTCTTTTCAGAGAAAAGGCAACGTATCTGCTAATATAAGAGATTGAGAAGCTCCTGTGTCACGTAATATTTTAATAAAGATAGGTTTGGTTGAATCACCAACTAGTGAAATAGAACTTTCAGACATAAGTCTCCATAACAGAATCAGACTGGGATTTCTTGACCTCAAAAACTGCATTGTTTCCAATACAAGATTGCGGTTTAGACCTTAAAGAGGTGAGACCAGTAGATTTTATACCCCCTTTTTGTAGTTGTGTCCTTTTCAAAGTAAAGCACTCAGAAATGAAATGACCTTTCTTTTTGCAATAATTGCAAGTAATTTGAGATAAGGATTTTTGATCAGTATTCTCATTAGATGCTTGATATTTAGAAGTACTAGTACTTGATGTACTAGACTGAGATCTAGAAGTACTGCCGTACGAGTTTCTTAAATGAAGAATGCTGCTGAGGGCTTGATATGTGAATAAAAGAATTATCGAATAATTATCCGCCAAACGTCCAGCATCTTCCAAAGTTTCAGCCTTTTGCTCATCTAAATAGGTGTTAACATCATTGTTATTACACTTTTTGAACTCTTCAATTAAACAAGTTGCCTTAAATTATCATGATTGCGCTCAATTTTCTTGGAGTTACACCATCTATCAAATAATTATTCTTTGCTTCGATCATATTTAACATGTGTTTGATCATTTTATTTATTACAATCTCTAAACTTCAGCCTATATGCCTCAGGAACCAATTCATAAGCTTTTAAGATAATATCTTTATCGGTTAGGTATGAGGAACTTTGTTCTACAGTTACCTGAGTGTAAACCTCACGGCGGGCTTTTCAAATTAAACCGCTATGTAAAAGCCAATGTTATAATGGCCATTTCAAATTTTCAGAAAGTGTTTTGAAAAGGCTGTAGTAATCTTATATGTTCAGTAACATCAAAAGTAGATGAGTGGGATAGTGGCGGTGAAGGTGAACTTGCCTGGATTGCCAAATCTATTTTTCTCATCTCAATTCAAATTTTCGTCTTTCTTTTTCTTCCTTTAATTTCATTTCCATTTCCTTTTCTTTCATAGCCATTTGTTTCAATTAATTTCTTTTTTCTTTTCTAGCTTCCTCAATTCAATTTATTTTATATTTCCTACTATCAAATCTAATGCTTTTTCTTCAAAAATTTCTTTATCAACCAAAAATTGCACCAACATATTTTTAATCTCAGATTTTGTCATAGAAGATTTACATTTTGATAACTGATAATATTTTACGAGCGAGAGAGATTCATCTTTTTTAAGTGAATCAAACTCCTCCTGGGTAGGCGTAGCAACATATTTTTCAAGATGAAACACCATTTTGACTGTACCTGGTTTCACTCTTTATAATATTGAAATGTACAAAATGCATAATAAATTTTGTGCTTTTATTATTTATTTATTATTTTGGTATGGCCAAAAGCAATGTATAAATGATTAAAGCACCGACAATGTTTCTATCCCTGACGAGCCCCCATGACGGATTTTCAAGAAACTTCACACGAATGTTGCTCTTGATGTCTAATTGAACCTAGCAAAACTTCAGGTCGGCCGGAAATTCAAGATGGCCGCCACGGAGAAATTTTTTTTTTCCAGAAACCAGTTTGTAGCGACTACTTCTTAAAAATTATAAGTGATATTAATATGGGACTTTTTCTAAAATGATCAGCATGAAATGATGGTTATCCGAGTCGAACATGATTCTTGTCGAAAATTGTTTTGATTCGATTTTAAACATGACTGTCAGCGGCCATCTTTGTTTACATAGAGTTATCTATTAAAAACTTGTAGCGACTACTTTTCTGTAACTCCTCAACGGATTTTCATGAAACTTCACACGAATGTTGCTCTTGGTGTCTAATTGATCCTAGCAAAGTTTCAGGTCGGCCGGAAATTTAAGATGGTCGCTATGGCTAAAAAGTTTTTTTCAAAATACAAGTTTATAGCGACTTGAAAACTATAAGTGATATTTTTCTAAAATGATCAGTATGACATAATTTTGATTCCTGTCAAAAATTATTTTGATTTGACGTTAAACATGGCCGCCAGCGGCCATCTTTGTTTACGTAGAGTTTTATAATGAAAACTTGTAGCGAGTACTCCCCTAAAACTACTTGACGGATTTTCATGAAATTTCACAGGAATGCTGATCTAGCGCTACCTATCAGTAGAGATTCAAGGTCATTGACCTCTTGTTATGAAATTTCATTCTTAGAAGAAAGTGGGACAAATTAAAAAATACCCATGCCATACTAGACACAGCAGACTAATTGCCCATGATTACCAGGTGAGCGATCTAAGGCCATCCTATCCCTGTTGGTTTTGCAATGTTTTAAAAGAAGTACTGATGGGAATTTTATGTCGGCAACCCTTGATATAAGAGCCGTTTTAGCCAGTAGAGCATCCACAGGCCCTCTTGGGCCTCTTGTTTTTAATAGAATGGGATTTTGTTTTTAAACAAATGCACTTAAATGTCATCTCAGCAAACGGCAAACTCCATTGTTTTTAGTTACTAAATTTTTTACAATCTTCTATTTAAGCATCATTGACCTTTTTATTTTTAAGTCCAGTCCCCGTTAGGCGAGACATGTGAGTCCGCGGATATCTTTTTCAAACGTTCTATTTCAATATTATTACAATCACATTTTCACCACCATGAGGCGATAAATTATGCTGCGACAAAATCCTGTCCATACTTTCAAGGTCAAGGTCACACTAATACTTTGCAAGTGTATTTAGACAATTGAGTTTGATGCATGTGCACATGTCTTCGCTGATTGGATTCATCACGGCCTCCCGGTGGCTATTTTATTTATTTCTGTTTTATTTAGATAGGTAGTTAACCGGGTAGGGGGCTCATAATTCGCTGAATTTACTTGTTTTAAATACTGCATTAGTCAACAATAAAAGGCACAATAGGCAGAGGGTCTTAAAATCTTGAAACTTAACTAAACAACATCCTTCCCGACTGGCAACTTTGAAGGTATGCGTAAATTGACTACAGTAGCAATTTTATTAAAATGTTAAGCTATTAAGTTAATTATCCATTGTCAGCAACTCCAAACATGCCTGCTCAGGTATTCCGAGACACATCCTGGTGCTGGAAGGACATTGTGACACATCATCAGCAGCATAATCAGCTCATTATTAATCCCTCTAAAGTCTCCACTTAAAAATCAACACAAATGGATTTGAGCACGACATACTGATGTTTACATGATGCAAACCTTTTGTTTTCAGAGTGGCAAGAAGCCCTCTACCATACCAGGTCTGGACCCAGTATCTACAGAGTAAGTAAAGATATCAACTTTAGTTAAGGAGATATTGACCTATTCCAAAATGTAGAAGACATTTTCGATTTGAATTCGCAAATTTTCCGTTAAATAAGCGCTTCATGTGTAAACGCTTCATATGTGCATTGGAGTTCATTAGAGGAGGAATGGTATATGGTATATACATATACCAGAAGTATAAAACCCACTCTCATGAAACTTAATTGGTACTTTGTTCTTGTTAAGAAGAGGAAGAAGTCTATTGCTTTCGGGGTCAGTAGGTTGTCAAGGTTGCCATGACTTATACTTTCCATGCGATAACAGAAGTATACTACCTAAGCGTATGATATTCATAGGTACATCGATGTTGATTATATGAGAAACCCTATTACTTTTTTGGTAATAGACGGAGGTCTTTCTACTAGGTCAAAGCAAAATGTCAAATATTGGCCCTCTGGCTACTGCGTCTGTAGGGTGTGTACGACAAAAACGTTTTGCTGTTTACACGGGTTTTGGACAAGGTCGCTATAAAATACAAACGTCCATTTTAATGTTTTCCTGCTGAGTAGAAGACCTCGAGAAGTAAGTCGTTGTACATATCAAACATAAAGTATGTATACATTTCAGGGATGGAAACTTTGGAGACATTGCAAAGGAGGGTAGCTTACACCAGTTTTTGTTGCAGCTGCACAAACTGTTCGGACCAATAGCATCATTCTGGTTTGGACCGACTTATGTTGTCAGTATAGCAAATGCGAGTCTTTTCAAGGAACATCAAGGTGTTTTTGATAGACCACGTAAGCTATAAATACGGCTGATGTTGACATATTTAGTTTGGTTCAAAAGGCTGATGTTATTTTTAGTTCTGCTGGTCTTTGGCCAGTGTAGCTCTTAGGATGATTATTGGGGCGAAATGATATTTTGTCTCTTTAGATGGTAGAGCCTTCGTTTTTTTCATCTGATCGTTACCAAACTTAGCCAGATTGTTTATATCAATAACGGTCGAACAAGTTCGAAAACCAGCTAAATCGAATTAGTAACACCAGAGATTTACTAAACATGTTATAGAATATAATATTTTGATTTGTTGAATCAGTAGCTTACTTCAGTTTTCATATGAACTATATCAAACGTGTTCAAAATGTTGAGATCTATATTTTAACAAGTTTGAGAAAACCAGCCATATCTGACTCGTACCCATGATCCCTATCTCCAGCCCTCAACCCAATTTTGCGTCTGTACTAGACATGTTCGGAAAGCTTATTCACTAAAACTGGGAAAACTTCGCAAACCAGCCATATCTGATACCCTATTTACCACTCCACCCCGTTGTTAGCCAGTAGAGGGTCCACATGCCATCTTAGGTGTCTTGGTAAAGAAAAACACTGATGTTGGCATTTTAAACGGAAAAAAATGGTGATGTCGACATTTAATACCAAAGCAGTGCTGTTTAGGCATAATTGTCATTGGAAGATTGGATGTAAAGGAAAGCGTACTTGCTCGGAAAGCAAGCCCAGCGGGCAAATGACGTTGGACTGACATCAGTTTCTGAAGTTGGATTAAGGTTGAAAATGGAAGTTTTCTAGACGTCAGAAATCCGACGTTGGTTCAACGTCAGAAACATGACATTGGTCCAACGTCAAAAATCTGGCATTGGGCTGACATTGGATTTTGGTTGAAAATGGAGGTTTTTTAGACGTCAGAAATCTAACGATGAACCAGACAGGTCATAATTATGTGTGTTTAGTTCTATAATTAGAACTACAGGCAAACACAATTAAACCGTCAAGTTTATAGTTTCTCTACCATATATGTGTGCCAAGAAGAGAAACCCTCAACGACACGACATAATGTCTGGACTTACATATGGAATTCACAATAATATTAGAAATTATATAAACCTTTAAGTATCCTACTTATTTATAATACATGCCAGCAAGATACTAATAATTAAAACAATGCATTAGTATATCAAAACAAATGCAGAAATGGTCCCTGGTTCTATTCCTGGCCACGACATGCTGATTTTTGAATGTCATAATACCTTCTAGGTATTGTTTTAAGTTCGAAAAAATGCAGATGGTATCATTTTAAGATTTTGTCACAGTTCGTATTTTTAAATAAGATTGCAGGTGTTGGCATTTTAAATGAAAACCAGTTGTGATATTGAATAATAACCTAACAATAAAGCTATGTGTTTGCCAGTAAGTTACACAGAATTCAGTATCAGTGTTCAATGAATGTTTTTCAGCGGTACTGTTCCAGCTGTTTGAGCCTGTATTAGGATCCAAAGGTATCACGTATGCCAACGGTCGCATCAGACGACAAATTTATGATAAATGCCTCACACATGATGCCATCAAAAAATACTTTGAACTGTTTCAAGGGGTAAATATGTTGTTTCATTGACTGAGACTGCCGTTCTATGAAAATAAATTGGGTAAACATTTTCTTCTTCTTCGAAAGCATAGCAAAATATAAACCAACAAAATAGTCCCAGTGGGTTTATATTTTGCCAGATTCTTACCTGGTGGGCGGGTCAACATCAGAGGTCAATTATTTGTTTAGGCACAAACACCGTTTTTTAGCTCTACAGATCAGAGATCAGCAGAGCTTATGTCGTGGTGTCCGTCGTCCGTCTGTCCGTAAACTTGTTTTTGTAGCGACTACTCCTCTGAAACTATTTAATGGATTTTCATGAAACTTTACAGAAATGTTGCCATGAAGTCTAGTTGATCCTAGCACAAATTCATTATGATGTGAAATCCAAGATGGCCACAAAATCTAAAAATAGATTTTTAACAAACAAGTTTGTAGCGACTACTCTAAGTGATATTGATATGGGACTTTATCTAAAATGGTAAGCATGACATGATGTAGGTCCTTGTCGAAAATCGTTTTGATTCAACGTTGAAACATGGCTGCCAGCGGCCGTCTTTGTTTACAGAGAGTTATTTAGTAAATATTTGTAGCGACTACTCCTCTGAAACTACTCGACGTATTTCCATGACACTTCACAGGAATGATGTCTCAATGATCCTAGCAACATTTCAGGTTGGTCGGAAATTCAATATGGCCGCCACAGCTAAAAATAGATTTTCAAAATACAAGATTGTTGCGAGCACTTCTTGAAAGCTATAAGTGATTATGATATGGGACTTTTGCTAAAATGATCAGTATGGAAAGATATTGATCCTTGTTGAAAACTTATTTTGATGCGACGTTAAACATGGCCGCCAGCAGCCATCTTTGTTTACATAGAGTTATATAATGAAAACTTGTAGCGACTACTCCTCTGAAACTACTTGATGGATTTTCATGAAACTGCACAGGAATGTAGCTCTTGATATCTAATTGACCCTAGCAAAATTTCAGGTCGCCCGGAAATTCAAGATGGCCGCCACGGCTAAATACAGATTTTCAAAAAACAAGTTTGTAGCGACTACTTCTTGAAAACTATAAGTGATATTGATATGGGACATTTTCTAAAATGATCAGCATGACATGATGTTGGTCCTTGACGAAAGTCATTTTGATTCGATGTTAAACATGGCTGTCAGCGGCCATCTTTGTTTACATAGAGTTATATAATGAAAACTTGTAGCGACTACTCCTAAGAAAATACTTGACGGATTTTCATGAAACTTCACGCGAATGTTGCTCTTGATGTCTAATTGATACTAGCAAACTTCAGGTCGGCCGGAATTTCAAGATGGCCGCCACGGCTAAATACAGATTTTCAAAAAACAAGTTTGTAGCGACTTCTTCTTGAAAACTATAAGTGATATTGATATGGGACATTTTCTAAAATTATCAGCATGACAAGATGTTGGTCCTTGTCAAAAATCATTTTGATTCGATGTTAAACATGGCTGTCAGCGGCCATCTTTGTTTACATAGAGTTATCTAGTAAAAACTTGTAGCGACTACTCCTTTGTAATTACTCTACGGATTTTTATGAAACTTCACAGGAATGTTGCTCTTGATGTCTAATTGATCCTAGCAAAATTTCAGGTCGGCCGGAAATTCAAGATGGCCGCCAAGGCTAAAAATAGATTTTCAAAATACAAGTTTGTAGCGACTACTTCTTGAAAACTATAAGTGATATTGATATGGGACATTTTCTAAAATGATCATTATGAAATGATATTGATTCTTGTCGAAAATCATTTTGATTCAACGTCAAACATGACCGCCAGCGGCCATCTTTGTTTACATAGAGTTATATAATGAAAACTTGTAGCGACTACTCCTCTGAAACTACTTGGCGGATAATCATGAAACTTCACAGGAATGCTGATCTAGCTATCAAAAACCTATCAGGAGAGCTTCAAGGTAATGGAGCTCTTGTTTATTTATCTGGAACAATATCAACTTTTTGGAAATATAGTGTTTCTTATCTGAAATGAGTTTCTATGTACACAGGAAAAATAACTAGGTATGAAATTTGTATGTTTTTCATACATATGTACATTTATTCCACACATGTGCATTACATATGAAAATATTTTTTACTGAGTTATATTAAAACTTAAACAGGTTGATAAACCATTTTCTACAATTTTAAGCTCTACTGGCCGAAGGCCAGCAGAGCTTATGGGATGCCGAGTTGTCCGTCGTCCGTCCGTCCGTCCGTCCGTCCGTCGTTAACTTTTGTCTCGTTAAGACGATAGGGCCTTCATTTTTCATCTGATCTTTACTAAACTTTACCAGATGGTTAATGTCAATGAAAGCTCGGACAAGTTCAAAAACCAGCCAAATAGGACCAGAAACAGCGGAGGTATGGCCTTTCATATAGTTAAAAATGCTATATTTTGCCTCGTTAAAACGATAGGGCATTCATTTTTAGCTCGACTGGCCGAAGGCCAGCAGAGCTTATGGGATGCTGAGATGTCCGTCGTCCGTCCGTCGTCCGTCCGTCGTCCGTCGTTAAATTTTGTCTCGTTAAGACGATAGGGCCTTCATCTGATCTTTACCAAACTTTACCAGATGGTTAATGTCAATGAAAGCTCGGACTAGTTCGAAAACCAGCCAGATCGGACGAGTAACAGCGGAGTTATGGCCCATGATGTAGTTAATAATGCTATATTGCTATATTTTGCTTCGTTAAGACAATAGGGCCTTCATTTTTCATCCAGAGGTCTGGCGTGGCGCAGTCGGTAGCGCGGCGGATTTGTAACCGGAGGCCCCGGGTTCAATCCTCCGTGGTGCCACTGAGTTCCGTCCGTGTGTTCTTGGGCAAGACACTTTTCCTTAGCCTCGTCCGTCGGATGGGGACGTAAACCGGGCGGTCCCATGTATCGGTCTATCGTCCGAGCACGTTAAAGAACCATAGGAATCTATTCGATCATAAGAGTAGGGCAGGTTCCCGGATTCTTATGTATCCTTCCCCTCTCTCTGGGGCGGCTCTAAATAACATATACTGTGTTGATGAGCCGTTAAACAACAATTCAATTCAGTTCATTTTTCATCCTACCTTTATTAATCTTTACCACATTGTTAATATCAATGAAAGCTTGGACAAGTTTGAAAACCAGCCATATCGGTCCAATAACAGCGGAGTTATGGCCCTTGATTTAGTTAAAAATGCTATATTTTGCCTCGTTAAGACGAAACGGACTTCATTGTTCATCCGAGCTTTACCAAACTTTATCAGATTGTTAATGTCGTTGAAAGTTCAAGCAAGTTCGAAAATCGAAAAACAGCCATATTGGACCAGTAACAGCGGAGTTATGGCCCTTGATTCAGTTAAAATTGCTGTATGTTGCATTGTTAAGACGATAGGGGCTTCATTGTTCATCCGATCTTTACCAATCTTTATCAGATTGTTAATATCAATAAAAGCTCGGACAAATCTGAAAACCATTCATATCAGACCAGTAACAGTGGAGTTATGGCCCTTGATTTAGTTCAAAATACTTTATTTTGCCTCGTTAATACGGTAGGGCCTTCATTTTTCATCTGATCTTTACCAAACTTTACCAGATTATTTAATTATGGCCCTTGATTTAATTAAAAAGCTGTTTTTTGCCCGAAATTTTCAGAAAACGTAAATGGCAGTCGCTCGCTTCATTGATGTTATAAGAGCCATGTTAGCCAGTAGAGCGTCCACAGGCCCTCTTGGGCCTCTTTTTTTCATCCGATCTTTACTAAACTTAACCAGATTGTTAGTGTCAATACAAGCTCGGATAAGTTCGAAAACCAACAAGTTCGGACCAGTAACAGCGGAGTTATGGCCCTTGATTTAGTTTAAAAATGCTATAGTTTGCCTCGTTAAGACGATAGGGCCTTCATTTTTCATCTGATCTTTACCAAACTTTAACAGAGTGTTAATGCCAATGAAAGCTCGGACAAGTTCTAAAAATGCTATAATTTGCCTTGTCATACGATAGGGCCTTCATTTTGCATCTGATCTTTGCCAAACTTTACCATATTTTATGACTTTCTTTTTTATATTATATATATTTTTTTTTTTTTAATTTTTTTTTTTTTTTTTTTAATTTGTTTTTTTAGCTCTATGTTGGACCAGTCGGACAGTGACAGAAGAGTTATGGCTCTTGATTTAGTTAAAAATGCTATATTTTGTCTCGTTAATACGGTAGGGCCTTCATTTTTCATCTGATCTTTACCAAACTTTACCAGATTTTTCGGTTATGCCCCGTGATTAGTTAAAAAGCTATTTTTTGCCCGAAACTTTTTTTGCCCGAAACTTTGAAAAAAACGTAAATGGCAGTCACTCGCTTCATTTATGCTATAAGGGCCATGTTAGCCAGTAGAGCGTCCACAGGCCCTCTTCGGCCTCTTGTTTTTATTTTAATTGTGTATTTACATTTTGCAATTGGGTGAAAAAAAAAAATTGCCCCATCATTTATATTTCAGTTGGGTATTTTTACCCTACCGCGATGTTTTTAAGTGGGTATTTCCTTGTAAAATTAACTAACAACATACAAAACACATAACCAAACATGGTACTCATAAAAAGAATACAGGAAAAGTTTAGTAAATTGCGCACAATTAAAACTGAATTTCGGAACCCGTCTGTTCACTCGGCAGTTTCGGTCTTTTACCTATATTTGATTTTGTTTCGAGATATTGTGAGAACTCTGGGCCAATACGCGATCGAATAGAAATGAAAAATGCAAATACGCAGGCAATTTGCGAGGAATTGCGTATCAAACATTTCGTTTGCGTTATGATATGCATGGTTTTGTATTTATATTGCTTTTTCTACCATTTCATTTGCGTATTTACGCAAATACGCACCTTATCTGGAGCTCTGAATTGTATACGTTTCATATGTGGCACAGGTGTATTATTTTAACATGAAAAATATATGTGGTACATATATGTATCATTTACATATGTGGCACGTATGTAAATAACATTATGTATATATGAAAGAAACATGCAAATAATAAGAAAGTAACACATATATATGTGGCACAGGTCACCACATTTTTCCTGTGTACATAATAAACAATTTTACTAGAGATTGAACATAATACACAAAATTCACACAACTTACATTTGATGCTCATCTCTCAACCACAAACGGCGTCTCCGTGGCCGAATGGTTAATGACGTTGCGTTGTAAACCTTCGCCTCTCACTGCTGCCGGTTCGAATCCCACTGGGAGCTCCACCTGTAAGTGAGGAAGTGTCGATTCTTACGGATGGCAGGTAGGTGTACAGTACTGGTTCTACCGAAGAAAAGTTGGTGGTCAGCCTCCACCACAAATAAATAAACCGGAATCATCTTGAGGTATTTAGATAGTGATTTTTAGGCTTATTCACTGTCAACATTTTTGGCTAAAAAACATGCAATATGAGGATAAAATGTATACTTTTGATCAAGAATGTGTACAAAGGATCAAGTTACAAGATTTTGAAAAAAATAAATGAAAATAATTAATATATTTGGAAATATTTGACATTAACTGATCTTACAAGAATCAGATAAAGGATATTTTCCCTTGGATTTACATAGCAGTGGGAGTCTCGCATTTTAGACACTTTCCCTTGAGGATTAACTTTTGAAGTGTATTGTGTGGGGATAAGCACCAGTCGGTCATGAGCAAAATGGATTGTAAAAGTGAACTTAAACCTGAAAAGCTGCAAGCGACAGGCAAGAGCTCAGGCTAAGCGACAGGCAAGAGCTCAGGCTAAGGAAATAAACCTCCACCATGGAAACGTCCAAATAACGCGATGTCACCTAACAGTTGTGTTGAAGAGATTAGTGTAATAAATCACCAGTTAGAAGGATTATCTGATGATATGAAATATATTAGGGATGATCTCTAAATGGTGCTTAAAAATGATGAAATGGAAAAATTCATCGAAGAATCTATATCAAAAATCATCGCCGATCTCAATGAAAATATGGACATGACAATTTCAGTGAAAATAGATGAAAAAACAAAAGATCTGGTTCAAAAAATGTAAAACTTAGAAACGGGGAATGAGAGTCTGAAAAAAGAACCGACATCCATCAAAACACAGATAAAAGATCAGGGTGCCGAGAGGGTAGAGAACGAACTACAGTCGAAGCAAGCTCTTGCCAAGTCCAATTATAATGAGCAATACTCTCGAAAAAACAATGTAAAAATAATGGACTTGAAGGAAGAGACAAATGAAAAACAAGAAGACATTGTCTTAGAGATATCCACCCTGTTCAAGAAGGAAGGTACCACAGTTGATCCGGCAAATATCATAGCTGTGCATCGGATACCGGGGAAACCTGGCCACCCAAAACCTGTGCTAGTCAAACTAATGAATCACACCGAGAAAGCCAAGATCATGACACACAGGTCAGCTTTCAAGACCATGGGAAATCGTCTGGAGGATGGTGTAACTAGACTAAACGCAGAGCTCATCCTACGCCTTTCCGAGCATAAACACATCAATCAGGCCTGGTATTTTAATGGCTCGGTGTACGGGAGGACAACAAATGGGACAGGCTACAAGCTTGACCTGCTTGATGACATCACAGAAATCATAAAGAAATAAAAGACGATTAATTTTTCTTCCGAGATATTTTATTTTAATACATATATACGAGAAGACTTTTTTTGACAGTGTGTTTGGGATAATCTGTTATTTTTCATTTTATTGAAACTCTTGAAAGCATTTGAGCGTTTTACATGGCCTTTTGTGCCATTCAGTTTACAGAGAGATTTAATATAGCGTGCAACTCAAATAACTGTGACATTTCTAAGGAAGGATTACCCTCCCAATATTAGAGATTATACATTCATACAATGTATACTAAGTATATAATTACATCAATTTCATACCATTTAAGAAGTGCTGATTTTTAGCTCTACTAGTTGAAGACCAGCAGAGCTTATGGGATGACGAGTTGTCCGTCGTCCGACGTCCGTTAACTTTTTCTCGTTAAGACGATAGGGCCTTCAATTTTTATCCACTTTTTACCAAACTTTAACAGGTTGTTACTATCAATGAAAGCTCAGAAAAGTTCGAAAACCAGCAAGATCGGACTAGTATCGGCGGAGTTATGGCTCTTGATTGAGTTAAAATGCTTTATTTTGCCTCGTTAAGACGAGAGGGCCTTTATTTTTCATCCGATCTTTACCAAACTTTAACAGATTGTTAGTGTTAATAAAAGCTCGGAAATATTCGAAAGCCAACCGGATCGGACCAGTAAAAGCGGAGTTATGGCCCTTGATTTAGTTAAAATGTTATATTTTGCCTCGTTAAGACGATAGGGCCTTCATTTTTCATCCGATTTTTACCAAACTTTACCAGATTGTTAATGTCAATGAAAGCTCGGAAAGTATGAAAACCAGCCAGATCGGACCAGTAACAGCGGAGTTATGGACCTTGATATAATTAAAAATGCGACATTTTGCCTCATTAAGACGATAGGGACTTCATTTTTATCCGATCTTTACCAAACTTTGCCAGATTGTTAATGTCAATAAAAGCTCGAACATGTTCGAAAACCAGCCAGATCGGATCAGTAACAGCGGAGTTATGGCCCTTGATTTCATTAAAAATGCTATATGTTGCCTTGTTAAGGCGATAGGGACTTCATTTTTCATCTGATCTTTACCAAATTTTACCAGATTTGTTTTTACATTATTTTTTCTTTTGTTTTAATTTTTAATTTTTAATTATTATTTTTAAGGCGATAGGGCCTTCATTTTTCATCTGATCTTTACCAAATTTTACCAGATTTATTTTTAAATTATTTTTTCTTTTGTTTTAATTTTTAATTTTTAATTATTATTTTTAGCTCTACTGGCCAAGGGCTAGCAGAGCTTATGGGATGGTGTGGTGTCCGTCGTCCGTTGTCCGTTGTCCGTCATCCGTCGTCTGTCCATCCGTCCGTTAACTTTTACCTCGTTAAGACAATAGGGCCATCGTTTTAGCTCTACTGGCCGAAGGCCAGCAGAGCTTATGCGATGCCAAGTTGTCCGTCGTCCGTCGTCCGTCCGTTGTCTGTCCGTCGTCCGTCGTTAATTTTTGTCTCTTTAAGACGATAGGGACTTCATTGTTCATCCGATGTTTACCAAACTTTGACAGGTTGTTAATATCAATGAAAGCTCGGACAAGTTCGAAAACCATTCATATCGGAGCAGTAACAGCTGAATTATGGCCCTTGATTTAGTTCAGAATGCTATGTTGTGCCTCGTTAAGACGATAGGGTCTTATTTTTTCATTCAATCTTTACCAAACTTTATCAGATTGTTATTGTCAATGAAAGCTCGGTCAAGTTCGAAAACCATCCAGATCGAAACAGTAACACCGGAGTTATGACCCTTGATTTTGTTAAAAATGCAATATACGATAGGGCCTTCATTCAGCATCTGATCTTTGCCAAACTTTACCAGATTGTATGACTTTCTTTTTATATTAGTTTTTTATTATTTTTTTTTTATTTATTTATTGATTCATTTTTTTTTTTCATATTTTTTTTTTTTTTCATTTTTTTTGTTTTAGCTCTATGTTGGACCAGTCGGACCAGTAACAGAGGAGTTATGGCTCTTGATAAAGTTAAAAATGCTATTATTTGCCTCGTTAATACTGTAGGGTCTTCATTTTTCATCTGATCTTTACCAAACTTTACCAGATTCTTTAGTTATGGCCCTTGATTTAGTTAAAAAGCTGTTTTTTGCCAGAAACTTTCAAAAAACGTAAATGGCAGTCGCTCGCTTCATTGATGTTATAAGAGCCATAATAGCCAGTAGAGCGTCCACAAGCCCTCTTGGGCCTCTTGTTTATCCTATATTTACCAAATTTTGCCAGATTGTTAATGTCAATAAAATCTCGAACATTTTCGAAAAAACAACCAGATCGGACCAGTAACAGCGGAGTTATGGCCCTTGATTTAGTTAAAAATGCTATATTTTGCCTCGTTAAGACGATAGGGCCTTCATTTTTCATCCAGAGGGCTGGCGTGGCGCAGTCGGTAGCGCGGCGGATTTGTAACCGGAGGCCCCGTGTTCAATCCTCCGTGGTGCCACTGTGTTCCGTCGGTGTGTTCTTGGGCAAGACACTTTTCCTTAGCCTCGGTCCGTCGGATGGGGACGTAAACCGGGCGGTCCCGTGTATCGGTCTATCCTCCGAGCACGTTAAAGAACCATAGGAATCTATTCGATAATAAGAGTAGGGCAGGTTCCCGGATTCCTATGTATCCTTCCCCTCTCTCTGGGGGCGGCTCTAAATAACATGTACTGTGTTGATGAGCCGTTAAACAACATTCAATTCATTTTCATCCGATCTTTACCAAACTTTTACCAGATTGTTAATGTCAATGAAAGCTCGGAAAGTATGAAAACCAGCCAGATCGGACCAGTAACAGCGGAGTTATGGACCTTGATATAGTTAAAAATGCTACAATTTGCCTCATTAAGACGATAGGGACTTCATTTTTATCAGACCCTTACCAAACTTTGCAAGATTGTTAATGTCAATAAAAGCTCAAACATGTTCGAAAACCAGCCAGATCGGACCAGTAACAGCGGAGTTATGGCCCTTGATTTCATTAAAAATGCTATATTTTGCCTTGTTAAGGCGATAGGGCCTTCATTTTTCATATGATCTTTACCAAATTTTACCAGATTATTTTTTAAATTATTTTTTCTTTTGTTTTAATTTTTAATTTTTAATTATTATTTTTAAGGCGATAGGGCCTTCATTTTTCATCTGATCTTTACCAAATTTTACCAGATTTTTTTTAAATTATTTTTTGTTTTGTTTTAATTTTTAATTTTTAAATATTATTTTTAGCTATACTGACCAAGGGCCAGCAGAGCTTATGGGATGGTGTGGTGTCCGTCGTCCGTCGTCCGTTGTCCGTCATCCGTCGTCTGTCCATCCGTCCATTAACTTTTACCTCGTTAAGACGATATGGTCTTCATTTTAGCTCTAGTGGCCGAAGGAGCTTATGGGATGCCAAGTTATCCGTCGTCCGTCCGTTGTCAGTCCGTCGTCCGTCGTTAACTTTTGTCTCGTTTAGATGATAGGGACTTTATTTTTCATCCGATGTTTACCAAACTTTAACAGGTTGTTATTATCAATGAAAGCTCGGACAAGTTCGAAAACCATTCATATTGGAGCAGTTACAGCTGAGTTATGGCCCTTGATTTAGTTTAAAATGCTATGTTTTTGCCTCGTTAAGACGATAGGGCCTTAATTTTTCATTCAATCTTTAACAAACTTTATCAGATTGTTAATGTCAATGAAAGCTCGGTCGAAAACCATCCAGACCGAAATAGTAACACCGGAGTTGTGACCCTTGATTTTGTTAAAAATGCTATATACGATAGGGCCTTTACCAGATTGTTAATATCAATGAATGCTCGGACGAGTTTGAAAACCAGCCGGATTGGACTATTTACACAGGAGTTATGGCCCTTTAGTTTCGGAAATATTCCTATTTGGCCTCATTAAGACGAAAGGACCTTCATTTGGGCGGATTTCAGTGAAACTTTTCAATGATGATCAGTACCATGCCTAGTTGTTCATATAGTCACCATGTTCCGGTTGAATGATTATGGCGGAGTTATGGCCCTTTAAAGGTTTTAATACACAAACTTTGTCCTGACTAGTTCTCCTGAACTCCTGGACGGATTTAAACAAAACCTTTTAGGGATGATCAGTTCCTGGTCTAGTTGTGCAAATTATCACCGTGTTCTGGTTGAATGATTTTCTGGCAGAGTTAGGGCCCTTTAAAGGTTTTAATACCAAAACTGTGTCTGGACTAGTTCTCCTGAACACATCTCCAGATTTCAACGAAACTTTGCAGGGATGATCAACACCAAGCCTAGTTGTACATATCATCATCGCATTCAGGTTTAAAGATTTTTGGCAGAGTTATGGCCCTTTAAATGTGTTTGATACACAAACATTTTTCGGGCTAGTTCTGGCTGGATGATCAATATCAAGCGTAGTTGGGCATATTATCGACATATTCCGGTTGAATGATTTTTGGCGGAGTTATGGCCCTTTAAATGTTTTAATAGACAAAGTTTGTCCAGATTAGTCTCTTCTGAACTCCTTTCCGGATTACAACGAATCTTGGTGGGGATGATCAGTACCAAGCCTAGTTGCACCTGGCGTTGCCGTTTTGTGGTTGAACGAACTTTGGCAGAGTTTATATGACCCTTTAAAAGTTTTATTACACTAATTTTAATAGACCAATTGTCTTGATTTCAAGAAAACTTGGCAGGGATGATCAGTACCAAGCCTAGTTGCGTATGTCATCACCATGTTCTGTTGAATGATTTTTGAAAGAGTCATGTCCCCTTATACATAAACTTCAGCTTTAGCCAGTAGAGCATCCGCATCTTGTTGTTTTTTTTTTGATGTTTTTTTGTTGTTTTTTCTGATTTTTATTATCTCTGCTGGCCAAGTTCGAAAAACAGCCACATCGGACCAGTAACGGCGGAGTTACGGCTCTTGATTTAGTTAAAAATGCTATATTTTGCCAGTCACTCGCTTCATTGATGTTATAAGAGCCATATTAGCAAGTAGAGCGTCCACAGACCCTCTTTGGTCTCTTGTTTATTTAAAAGTGCAAGTTAAATAAGATTAAAGTTAAAATGCTTTTTTACTGTTAGATTGTTTAGTAATTGTGCTAATTACTACTACTGGTTTTTGATCAGTATTCTTTATTATAAAGGACACCAAAATGGATACGCATGCGGGATCTAGTGACGAAACATTTGAAAGTGATACAATCATAAAGAAGGAATAAATAAGATAATGGATTTGTATACAAAATTATAAATTATATATTGGATTTTTAAGGAAGGTTCAATTAGGTGAATCTCTTTTCATCGTAAATATGTTTTTGTTTCTCCTTATTTTTGGTGGACATTTGTTTTTCCACTGATTTAATTTAAAAATACCTTTGGATACACAGTTGAGACAATC
Source organism: Cyrtodaria siliqua (assembly GCA_037043455.1). Classification (NCBI taxonomy): domain Eukaryota; kingdom Metazoa; phylum Mollusca; class Bivalvia; order Adapedonta; family Hiatellidae; genus Cyrtodaria; species Cyrtodaria siliqua. Next base: position 14,752 of record JAWPHD010018126.1, on the reverse strand, counting down.
TATATATATTTGATTAATAATATATACATATTGATATGTTATGTCGTCAAGATATAGTTTTTTGTGTGTGAGTTTGTTTTTTTAACTTATTTAAATTATCAGATAAAAAAAGATTTAAAAAAAAAGAAAATATTTTTGGTCAAATAGTTGTACCCAAAATACTTTTAAATCAATGTTTAACAGGGTATAGCCAAATTGTGTGACTTAGTTGCCTTTTTCAAAAAACATGCATCATTGTGTTTCGGTTCTGTATGTAGATTTCACTTTTCCATTGTTTTATGTATTCTCTCCCACCTGATCATGTTCACTAATGCTCCTTTTGTATATTAAATGACTGAGGTAAAAATTACGTCTGTTAACTGCCAGGGCTTTTGTTCAGCTGAAAAGCGTCTGGATGTTTTGAAATACATAAAATCTAAAAAGTGTCATATATTTTGTTTACAAGATTTTCGTTTCACATCAAGCACTGAGAAATTTATCCTAGCAGAATGGGGTAATGATTGTTTATTCAGTTCCGGAAAGTCTAATGCCCGAGGGGTAGCAATTTTATTTAGTAAATATATAGAATATACAATACATAAGCAAATAGCTGACCCTGAGGTAAACTTTATAACTGTGGATTTACCTGTTGAAAACAAGATATTAACCCTTATTTCAGTATATGGACCAAACTCTGAAAACACTGACTCATCTTCTTTTTTTGATGGGATTATGGCAGGAGCAGAGACCAGGAATAATAAGGATATGATCTTATGTGGCGATTTTAACTTGGTCCAAGACACAAAATTAGATTACTATAATTACAAAAATATCAACAATAAAAATGCCCGTGAAAAGGGTGATTGCAATAATATCGTGCTTTAATCTTATAGACCCATTAGAGAATTTTATCCCCATACTAAAAGATACACTTGGCGTAAGAAAACACCATTAAAACAGGCTAGACTAGATTATTTTTAGTGTCAGAAAACCTTTTGGCATCAGTTAATAAATGTACCATTGAATCTAGCTACAGGTCAGATCACTCGATTACTATTTTAAACTGTAACTTTACATAATTTATTAAGGGTAAGCCACTATGGAAACACAACAATTCCCTACTAACTGACGTAGACTACTTGAATATAATAAACAATAAAATTAAAGAAATTAAAATACAATATGCCTTACCTGTTTATAATATTGAAAATATTAGCAATGTCCCTAATGAATAAATACAATTAAAAATTAATGATTAGTTATTTTTAGACACATTATTGATGGAATTAAGAGGTAAATCAATATCATACGCTAGTTATAAAAAGAAGTCAAATGAAAAACAAGAAAATGATTTTATAAATAAAATAAAACAATGAGAGCATTGTCTCATCCCTGATAGAGTACCACATCTTGAACAATTGAAAGAAGAATTATTATTATATCGTAAACAAAATATGATTGGCTACTTAATTAGATCACGTGCCCAGTTTATAGAAGATGGAAAAAAAACTACACATTTTTTGGTAATTTAGAATCGCACAATTACACAAGTAAAATCATTCCAAAAATTGAAAAACCTGATAAAATAAAAATAATAACGGACCAGAAGGAAGTTTTACAGGAAACTAAATCCTTTTATGAAAATTTATGAAAATTTGTACTCCAGTAGAGATGATGAACTACAAGATGTTGACTTAAACAAAGAAGTTTGGACTGAATATATCTAAATTATCATCAGATTTCATGAGAAGGAATTTTGACGTATAAACAAGTTTCAATTTCGCTCTCTACAATGAAAAATAACGGTTCACCCGGAACTGACGGATTCGGTGCAGATTTTTTTAAAGTGTTTTTGACAGACCTAGGTCATTTTGTTGTTAGGGCGATAATAAACTACGGATATCTAAATGGTGAATTGTCAGTAACTCTAAAGAAGGCATTATTACGCTTATCCCTGAAGATAATAAACCTAGGAGATTTCTAAAAAATTACCGTCCAATATCTTTATTAAATTGCGTTTATAAGATTGCTTCAGATGCAATAGCAAATAGATTTAAATCAGTTTTACATAATATCATTCATGAAAGTCAATCAGGCTTCATTGCTGGTAGGTTCATGGGAGAAAACACTCGGATGATATTTGATGTAATGCAATTTGCAGAAGAAAATAATTTGCCAGGACTTATAATACTATTCGATTTTGAAAAAGCATTTGATTCGCTCTCATGGGTATTTATGTTTAATGTTCTAAAGTTCTTTAAATTCGGGGCGTCAATTATCTCTTGGGTAAAAGTATTATATAATAATGCCAAACTATCGGTTAACCAGGCTGGTAACTTATCATTCTTTTTTAACATCCGCAGGGGCTGCCGACAAGGCGATCCATTATCACCGTATATTTTTATTCTTTGCGCAGAAATGTTGGCAATTAAAATAAGGAACAACATGAAAATTGAAGGAATTTTAATTAACAATCATGAGTACAAATTATCTCAGTTTGACGGCTCAGATACATCTCTTAATGAAACACTAAATGAATTATGCTTCTATGCAAAAATCTCAGGCCTTAAAGTAAACTTTGATAAAACGCAGGTAGTATGGATTGGAACAAACAAATATAGTACTGACTCCATCAAGACAAGATGGAAGCTATCTTGGGGAAGCAATCAATTTAAGTTATTAGGTATTCACTTTAATGTTGACCTTGACATGATTATATATATTAACTATCATGATAGAATATTAAAGATTCAGAATCTTATTTAACAATATAATGAGGGTAGACTGAAAATGATAAACCTTAAGCATTTATAAATGGATTAAAATCGACATGGATAAGAAGACTCTCTCTTAAAAATGGAGAATGGCAGCATGCAATAAAACATACTATAAAATTAAAAGATATTATAAATCTTGGAAAACTCTATGCAAAATTAGTGATAGAAAAAATAACAAACCCTTTTTGGAAAGACGTTCTTTCAGCTTACACAATGATATTGGACTGTAATAATCCAACAGAAAAAGCTCATTTGTATCCAGCTCCCTGTTTTTAAACCATAATATTCTAATTGGTGGGCATGGTATATTTTATAAGCAATGGTATGACAAAGGAGTTATTTTAATCAATGATCTAATTAAGGAAACAGGAGATTACTATACTCGTGAAGAATTTAATATAATACTGTATAATCTAAAAGCTAATTTTATACAGTTTAATAGCATAATTGCTGCTACAAAATATTTCGCAAATAAATTTAATATTAAAAAAGTACAAGAAAGTTAATTTATCCAGTAATACCAATTAACATTTACGTATTTATAAAAAACAAAAAAAGGATCTCAAGACCTTTATAATATCCTCAACCAAAACCCCAGTAAACCAACTTGAAAGACAAAATGGGAAGAAATGTATACTATAGAGAAGAAATATATACAGCACCATTCAAATGCACAAAGAATACACTATTACAATGGTTTCAAATACGAATTAACCATAGAATTCTCCCATCAAGAAGATTTTTACATAAGATTAATGTCGCACACAGTCCTACTTGTAAATATTACGATCATGAATAAAAAACCTTAACCCATATGCTATGGTCATGTCCCGAAACACAGTCTCTTCTTAACAAACTTAAAATGTGGCTGTCTTCAAAAAACATTGAAATAACACTTGTAGAGGAATCATTTATATTTAATATTGGACATAAATTATCTAAAACAGAACTAAATATAATACTTGAAACTAAATACTACATACTTTCGGCCAAGCGTTTGGAAAGTCCATTAAGCAGAAGCCCTCAAGAATAGATTTAAGAAATCTACGCCTGTTTTGAATGCAGTTTTATAGGTAATAATAACAAAATGAATTTGAAAAACATTGGAAGGAATATGCAAATGTTATTAAATAAATGTTTAAGGAGATATCTGCATAAGAAAAGTTACAGTTGTCAATTAAGGCACCTGGCAGCTAAAGTACAATGTACTTAAGAAATTATACAGGTACCCTCACACAGAGATTAGAGAACATGGTCCTAGGTGGAGAGAATACGTTGTGTGTTTTATTTCTGTTTTTTTTCCGTAGGTATTGTTTCTCCTTCAGTTACTTTAAAGGGAATGTAGCGACACAGCCAAACATCTTTGTTATTGCGAGTTCTGAAAAAGGTGAAAGAATTATAAAAATCGGATTATAAACAAAAAAGATACGAGCATTTGCAGGTTGTTCTAAAATGAATATGGGAGCCGCCATTTTGAAAAATAAGACATCATTGTTCCTTATGACCATATGTGGAATATTGATAAATATCATTTAAAGCAAAGCAAATCACTGCAAATGAATGGTCATATAAAGCAATATTTCCTTTAGTTATACAAATTCTTCATACAGTTGCTTTAATATTTTCCCTGATAAATGAGTAAATTTTCATATTTATCAATATTCCATATATGGTCATTTAGAAATATGATGTCATAGCTCTAAAAATGGCGGCTTCCATATACGTTTCAACAGAACATTCAAACGGTCATATCTTCTTTGTTTATCATCCGATTTTGATAATTATGTTGCCTTTTTCCAAGTTTTTCAGAACTCTCAATAATAAAGATGTTTGACTGTGTCGATATATTCCCTTTAAAGACAACAGTTACAATGACTTGGTATTGATATAAAACATTACTACATACAGTAGGTTTACATTGATCCATATTGATATAAATTATGCTCTATCTTATATTACATTGATATATTACATGTTTACTTGTAAGGTGAGGCAAGGAGTGACCCTCCCTGACCCTTGTCCCACCTAGGACGGGGAGATTAAATGGGTCATCTTAAGGTGGCTGAAAAAATAAAAATAAAAAAATAAAAATAAAAAAAATAGACCGTCATATATGTGTTGAAAATGACGTGAAACACCATACAAACAAACAAAAACAACCACAAATGAAGAGCGTAATGCCGCTTCATCCTGGTTTAATAATTTAAATGTGTTGTTGAGATATATAATATACAGACCATATATAGAACAACGTTACAATTTCGTTTTGCATGTTTTCTGACCTTTTAAGTAGCAACTTGACAGTTAATGGATGTTATTTGAAATCCAAAATCAGTCTCAATAACAAATCAGCGCTGAGTAATTTAATTTATTACATAAAATGATAACAGAAGTTTCCTGAATTACACTTTGCTTCAATGTTTTGAATCGCATTTATTTGACCCCAATATCCAAAAATGTTTACCTTGCAGAGATATAGGTATATGGGTGGAGAAGACTCTCATGCACCTCTACATACCCCTTTATTAACTTGCTTACTACCTAAACAGTTGGCTGACGACATCTTGAAGAAATGGGAGTGCCTGCTGAATGAAGAACACATTTCTCTGAATCAGTACATGAGGGCATTCGCACTGAAGGCTGTATTGGTATCACTGTTTGGAGAAGCCATGAACGATGATAAGGAAATCTCACAATTCAGGAAAATATTTGATCAGGTATGTGTCAAGCTGGACAATGATATGAGGGTCAAGGAATACATACGATGCGGTATTTGAGAAGCTGGACAATGATATGAAGGTCAAGGAATACATATGATGCGGTATTTGAGAAGCTGGACAATGATATGAGGGTCAAGGAATACATATGATTCGATATTTGAGAAGCTGAACAATGGTGTGAGATTGACAATGGTGTGACTACATATGATCAGGTATTTGACAAATGTATGAGGAGTAATCCAGTATAGTGGTACAACTCCTGACCAGCTGGTAAGGTATAAAGCTTGCATTAAGTATTCGGCGTTCGAAATAGAATGCCGCTTAAGCCGGTGCTAGGGAGCATGAGAGGTGTTGCTTCTAACATTACCTCTCATGAACAGACTCAATAAAACCTAGTCTGCTACTTGATTCTCTTAGTTGTGTTTGTTGCTTATCTCCCTTATCAGTATTTATTAAGTGGTAGGTACAACATTGCATTGAACTTCAGCTAGTCTGCTTTTGAGGCAGTGGCTGTTTTATTTGGTGTTACTATTGCTAGGCGTCCAAGATTGTTTCCTTCATAGATCACAAATACTTTTCAATAATAGGTATGGTCTGAGATGGAAAGGCGGCTAACAGAACCAGTAACTGAGTCTGGGGAAAAGATGATACAAGAAGGTAAGCTACATGTCTAATTACGCAATGAATAAACTGTTTTTGTTTAGTGTTTAGTGTTTAAAGACAAACACTGCAATAAACACACGGCAATCAATCTTGTTTTCTTTAAAAAATAGTATAAAATGAAAAATTTGGAAATCGCCGACCACGATAAATGCAAAAAATACTGCAGTCTCAGTTTGATTAAGACTGTTCATGACAGGTAGTGAACAATGCTTGCTACCATTCAGCCCTCTAGTCCCGGGTTAAGAGAAACTCAATATTTAAAATGTCAATAGTACGAAAAGTTAAGCCATCCCGAAGATGGTAAGCATATGACGGTGAACATGGAACCTTTAATGAGGTATTTTCATACCATTTATATGGTCCCAGTTTCTAACAAAATGCTTTGCCCTAAACAAGAAAACAATGGGCGAAATAAACCAAATGGAATTTAGTTAGGGGCAGAGGTTATGAAGCCTGTGTATCACAAGTAACAGTCAAAATACTAAATTAAAAGACAACATATCCTAAGGGTGATTAAAATATACTCAGAAAATTAAAAAGGCTAGAACCATCTATTCGAAATTAAAAAGTATATGAGAATGTACCAACGATGTCTGAATATAAATATCGGGCTGAGCGATCTCCAAAGATCGAGTAACAGTTCTGATCTGGCTTTTAAAACTTGCGACATCAAGTTTTTTTATTTACATGCATATTTCTTAATCATTATTACTAATTGTTTGCATAATTCGAAGAAATTGTTATGTTTTGCATATTACTAGCTGTTGATAGTACCAATAAGATATTTAAACCTATGTTAGAGTAATGAATAAAAGTCGAAACAACTTCTCAGAAACCGCTTTGTCAATTTTGACCAAACTTCACTAGATATTCCATGGTTTTCAGTGCTTTTCAATATTGTTAAAATTAGGTCAACGCGACATCCAATATGGCCACCGTTGCTATAAAAGGTCGAAACCTTCAGAAATATTTTTCTCAAGAACCACTGAACAGATATTAACAGTTTTTCTTTATTAATGATCGCCAAATCTTCGGCTATCAAGTTTGTTCAAATGAATTCCCAAGGGGTTAAAAAAATCGTTGTGCCCCAACATGGCGTTACTAGTATACAGGACAATTTAAAAACATCCTCTTTGAAAGTACAAGAGCTAGAGGTCTAATATTGTGCATGTATCATATGCCTACATGCATGAGCCTATGGTCAAATAGTGATCCCGGTGTCTAATTTGGTCTCGTCCCAGGGGTTACATGTTTTACATAGCCTATATAGAGAAAATATTCTTCTCTGAAACAATGCATAGAATTCTTTTATACTGCATGTAACATAAACTTATGGTCTACTACCAAGTTTGCTCAAATGGTGACCCTGGGATAAAATCTGGTCCGGCCCGGGATCTGCAGTTTTACATAGAGTTGAAAAGGAAAATCTTTATAAAAAAAATCTTCTCTGAAATTACATGAGCTCGAGGTCTAATAGTATGCATGTACCATAAGCTTATGGTTCTCTATCAAGTTTGTTCAATCCGATTCCATGGGGTCAAATTTGGCACCACCTCATGAGTCACATGTTTTACATAGACTTACATAGCGAAAACGCTTAAACTGTTTTCTTCTCAAAATACGCTGTAACTTACTGAGCATTAGCAGACGGATACAAGAATCCAACTAGAAATACACTTACTGAGCATGAACAGACATATACAACCATACAATTAGCATCGACCCAAGGGTACGTCTACACCCCTGGGGACATAGCCGCTGGGTCGTAACTTGGAAACTGTTGAGATCCCACACTTTAACCATATATACACTTACTGGTCATGACCATCCAATCAGCATCGAACCTGGGGAAATAACCCCTGGGCCATAGCTGGAAACTTGAGATCCAACCGTATAACGATATATACACTTACTGTGCATGAACAGACAAATAAAACCTCCACCTGGCATTGGCCCCGGTGTCCATTCCCGTCACTTTGGATATAGCCCTTGGGTCATAACTTGGAAACCGTTGAGATCCCTACCCTAGTAACACTTACTGGGCCTGAACACTTTAAGACAGACTGGCAATTTTCAATTGCACACCATCGACTGCATGATCTAAATGTACAAGCTTGTTTGACAATGTGTTCATCTTTTCGAAAGTCAGGTGAACAGTTCAGTGACATTTTGGCATTTTTTCCTAATTCTAGGCAAGAAGCAGCTATTTTCTGTGGCGAAGAAGTTGGTGAAGGAGAGGGAGGCAAATCCACCCAACCACGGCGAGGAGCTGCTACTCGATCTGTTGAAAGATTATACAGATGACGAGGAAACACAAAGTTATGACGCCCTGAATTACATCATCGCAGGATTCCATACAACTGGAAACGGTAAGTATTGGGTAGAAATGTTTTCAAGTTGAACATGTTGAACTAACCAGAAAAAGTCTACACTGACAAACTTGATTGGGAAAAGAATAACACTTCAATTAATTACAGAAATCATGAATTGAATCTTACATTGAACGTTTGTAGAGACGTTAATCATGATAGTTAGCCTGTCGTCAGATATGACCACCATTTATAAGTATAGCACATCGCATTGTTATTATTCCTACTTTCCTGCAGTTGCGTGTGGTAACACAGTTCTGTCCCTGCTACTGTCATTGCAAATCTCTGTAAATGGAAGTGGCAATCTGTAATCTACCCAGTGTTGACCTCTGACATTTCGGTGTTATCTTTGGACATTCTTGTGTTGAACATTGACAATGACATTTCACTGTCGACCTTTGACATTTGAATATAAACTTTCAGTGTTGGTCACTGACATATCTGTGTTGTTCTTTAACATATCGGTGTTGCCCATAAGACATGCATGCACTGACAATTCAGTGTTTATCTTTGACATTTAAAGCTAAGCATTTGAGATTTCAATGTTGACCTTTGACATGTCAGTGATAATATAGCACTGCATTGTTGACCTGTGACGTCACATTTAAGTGTGGACCTTTGACAAAATATCTGGCTCTCGTCTGAAATCGCGTTCTGTATTTGTTCAGGTCCACCAATAGTTTTGCATTATGTTCTTATCAAATATGTAGTTTATTTCTTTATTTAAGCCAACTATGGACGAAAAACATGTTTACATAAAACATATATCTATACACAATTATCAATGGTGAGATGATCAAGAACATAATGTAGTTATATAGTAAATTTCAGTATAGTATAGAAGGAATGGAAGTGCCGTGACATGCAACTGAAATATTTCTTGAAGAAACTTGCGTTCAAACCATACAGGAAATGACCTCACTCGACCATATTGTGTGACTGTGAAATTATAGCGAAAAGTACAACAAGAGTACAGCAATGTTTGGCTTTGGACAAAATGAGATATAGCCAACTGGAAAATGTATAGAACGGCATAGAGACAACAAAAGTGCATCTTTAACAGGCGCGTATTCTGCGTAATGAAAATCTGAGTAGCAAAACCTTTTTTTTACCGTATTTTATACATTATTTGAACATAGCTGACATATGGAGCTTGATGGCATGACACTAATTATTAGTTGTAAACAACTACGTTTGCTGACTACGCAGTATTTGCTGACTTGAAATCCGCGTATTTTTGGTTCATCATTTTGCTACCAAAATACGCCAAAACGCACAATTTGGCGTCTTTATTTTTATTTTTATTTATTTATTCCCCGGACCCCTCTAGCACAATCAGACCCAATCTTGCGTAATGGGGAAAAGCCTCCAGGTACGCGCCTGTTTAATAACTCCTACAGTAGTAAAAGGATTATCTCTTTTTTTCTATTTTAACCCTTAATCCGCTAAGCATGACTATAATAGCCCTTGCGTCCAATGTAAACCCAGATCAGCCTGTGAGTAACTTTTTAACATAAATGGAATGGTCTTGATTCAAAGAAAGAACAGTCCATTATATATATATTGCGCGTTAAGGGTTAAGTTATACTAGTATTTTTTATTTTATTAATATTACATAACTGAAAGTGTCATAGTACATACCCATATACGGATTTTAAAATAAAAATGCATAAAGTTTGTATTTGTAAACATAACATCCTGGTTGACTTTTGTTTTCTTTCCAAATAAACATAATTTTTTGTAAATTTGGTTAACTGTACTGTTAAGGTGCAATTATGATCTGATTTCGGCCAGTCAGGAAGCCCCAGATTACACTGTGCAAATAGTCCACTACTGTGTCCAATTAGCTTCCCTTCAGCTTCTGTATCAATATAAATGCATACTTGTAACGTATTCAGCAGTCAAAAGGCTGCAGAATTTGTAAGAAGAAATTTCATACTTAAAACATTATACTATTGTTGAATAGCAAAGGAAGTGCAACAGAATGTGTCGAAACTGCCACTAAAAGGACGCCAACAATCTCAATTTAAGACAGGACCATGCTCAAGGAGATCTAAGAAATCCAAGAAGAGATGGACAAATGAAAGTTCCTACAGCTGGAAAGTAACAAGAATGTCAAAGGATGCATATGATGGTGTAATATTGTATGAAAAAGTATCAAATATTCTTCTGTATGGAGCTGTAGACAAGAAGGTTCCATCCAGTTGCCATGATTTTGCGACCATCTAAGGCAGTCAAAACTCCAAGTGAAGAAGCACTCAAACCTAGCATTAGAGGTGAAAGATTTGATAATGAATTAAGAACTTACCATATCGTCTACTTTGGTAAAACAGCTGACATGTTTTCCAACAACTACGGTGACTACAGATCTTGAGACAGTACATGTGAAGGAAAATTTAGAGTTTGACATGAAATTTGACAAACAAATGAGATTTGGTTGGGTGGAGAAGTTGACATGTTCAATGTGTGGTTTTAGCGGCAAACCCTATAACCTTTATGAAGAAGCACAGACTGGCATACGAGGCAGCAATGCAGCTGACATCAGTCGTTCAGTGGCAGCTGACCTGCTAGACACTAAAATTGGTACAAATGACTTGCGCTATTTAATTATATGTCTTAAAGTACCGTCACCATCTTATACTTCAGTGCAAAACATTGCACCTTTGCTGCAGAAAAGGCATTGGAAGTAGCAGCAGCTAGCTTCAGTCGCAAAGACAACATTTGATAGCGAACAATGAAGCTTGTGGCTTTGCGAAATATTCCCCAATTCCAGGAGGGGCTGATTCTCAATATAATAATGGTAGGAGATCTGCAGGGGAGACAACTCCAATGCAACCAACAACTCTAAGTCAGCACCAGCATTATAGAGATGCAAACAAATTACCAATCTCCACGCAGAGTTATCGTTCCTTGCACTCACATATATCTCTGCTAAATACTAAATTACAAGATTTTGGTGAAACCTGTTAAATCGGAATATTTTTGCCTGAAACTTATTTATTTCTTGTATAAATATAATTTTCAGAATATCTGCAAATTAGATGTTGCAAGATTTGAGATAATGCATGAAAACAATTTAGTTTTAATTGGGACTATTTTACTACCAAAATAATACGTACTTAGGTCTCCTCAATCGATACGCATATGTAATCATTTCAAACAGAAGCTTGATAGCAGAAAATTACTAAAAATGTTAACTCGTAGAAATATTGAATATAGGTCTATATTTTATCTTGCGGATCATGCAAAAGGATTTATTATAAACATTGTCATAACCTTTTTGATATTCACATGACCTAAGCGTTCGCCCTACTTCCTTTGACGTTGACAAAGCAAATTAAGCACCCACACAGACCACAGTAGATGTGACAAAAATAGCGGTTGCAGCAAAATCTTTAGGATACAGATGTAATAGGTATATGTAATACAAATTAATTCTTTACTGATCGGTATTCTTTTTTTTTACCGCATTACATTTAATAAACAACAGTCAGTTTTATTGTCACTTGGAAGCAAATCAGTGCTATGGCATAAACAAGTCAAGTTGAGTCAAGTCAAGTCAAGTCAATTTGAGTCAAGTCATAGTGAGTCAAGTAACAGGAAAGTCAAGTCAACCCTAAACTGAAAATTGATACATCTGTATATATACAATTAATCCATGCAATAGTTTAACACATTCTTACAGGCGACAAATACAGAGAGGCGAAAATATACATGGAAGAAATCTTAAAATGCAAATCCCTATACAACAATCTACAACGTGACAACAAATGGAGACAGTCACGTATATAAAGGGGTGTGAGATGCCCAATTTGAAATCAGTGGTAAACTGATGAAACGAATGGCTGAGAATGTAGTGCATCTCCCAAAAAAATGGGAAATAAAAGGCACAGAGTTCTCTGCAAGCATGTTTCCTGCTCGCACTAAACAAGAACGGACATATAATCCAGACACGGTTCGCCAAGGATTCGATCACCGCGTCATGGTTGAGTTTCAAAATCTGCAGCAGAAATGTTGGTCTACACGCGTGATTTTGTTATTTGAAAGATGTGCTGCATTGAAGTTGGCAATCGTTGATTGTTATTCAGGCAAATGTGGCGAAACTTGTCGCATAACTGTATGTACAGGAAAGACGCCAAATGGAACTTGGCAGAAATGTTTCATGCCAACAAACTGCAAGCCTCTTCAAATAAATGAACAGGACAAGGCAACATTTTAGGAATGCTTAAATGTCAGACTTGGCAATGAGGCAGCTACGAAAACCAGGAAATGTTTAGACATACATAAGTTAGAGGCATAACACCGAGGAATTAACGCCTCAAACCCAAAGGATGTACATTCCGGAGAAATGCCAGGGGACGAAAACATAGCGCAGCCAGAATAAATGATGGCCAATCGGCATTAGGGAAAGCTGCGTCTGTTGGCATTCCATTTCCAGCAAACACAAAAAATGTGCAGTCATTAAAGAAACTGCAAAACACAAATGGCTATGATAAAAGTCGACAACAGTCACAAAATTACAAAACAAAATGTTTTATAGAAAAAGTCAAGAAATCCAAAGTATATGACGAGAGAAGGCAAACGTACTCGGTCGACAGTCTTGACAAGTGACAAATTAATTATGTTACGCAAGGCTGCATGCGACCGACATACTTGACGAGTGACAAATACAATATTTAGATATGGTTACTTATTACGAATCAACTGTACATTTAAAGTAATAAAGCATGAAGTCGGGATACTTTCCATGACCCATGCATAATTTTGGTATGGTGTGGAGCCATCTGTTCCTCTCGCAGTTTATTTGATGTGGTTCCAGGCTCAGGTGATCGTATCTTGGGCACAAACTGTTATTACAAAGGTGGCCCACGTCGAGATTCCGAAGCAAATACGAGACATACTTTACACACATACATTGCTCTGTGTGCGGAAACGTTCAGCTGAGTGTGTGTTGTTTCGAGTTGAATGGATTGTCTCCCGTATTGGGAAAAACAGTTGCCACACTTCGTATGCACAACTCAAAGTTGCTTGTTGTATAGCATACAGTCTGAATGTCTTACACCAGTCAATTTTAAACTGCAAAATCATTAAATACATGTTAAAATCCACACTTTATGCCATTTTACAATCCTCAAACAATTGATTCCATTTTGAACGCTGCTTTTTCAGAAAACACATATCTGCATCCGTGGCCGAGTGGTTAACGACGTTGCGTTGTAAATCTTCGCCTCTCACCGCTGCAGGTTCTCCCACTGAGAGCTCGATTTGTATGTGAGGAAGTGTCGATTCTTACGGATGATTGGAGGTGTACAGTACTGGTTCTATCCAGGAAAAGTGGGTGAGCTGCCTCCACCACACCAAAAATCGACCGTCATATATAACCTTACATGTGTTGAACATGTCGTAAAACACCATACAAACAAACAAAACACACAAACAAATCAGCTGCTCTTATAGTAAGTAGTGATCGAGCGTCTGCTGAACCGGATGAACGTTGGTTTACATCTCACAACGCAGTTGTTTTTGCACCCCTCTGGATCAACGAAGAACTTAAAAATGTTTTCTCTGTGAAACTTGAAGTCTGTTGCTCGAAATATCCAGGGTTGACCAATTTGCTTCTTTTTTTTTAATATCAATATTTTGTAGAGACCCTCTTGAATTTGTTCATTTCACTTACATTTTCAAATGTATCCCTCTACATATTATTAGATTCTCAGATCAGTGGGCTCAGAAATATTCACGCATATCCAGACCTGTATGAAGTCATGAAACCATTATTGTCACCTGCAACAAAAAAAAAGAGAAAATATTTGCACATTTTAAAAAATAAACAAAAACCAAACAATACAGTTCTATTTGTTTAAGTGCAAGCATGTCCCTTCAGAGAGAAAAATATTAACATCGCCGACGCCTTGCGTTTGATTTGTGATGTCCAGTTCATTCTGTTAATGTGCAATTCACTATCACTGTTATCATACTATAAACTATTTTTGTGTATTTTTTCACCATACAAACACAGTTTCAACCAATATTTCAATATCGTCTATTTATAAGATGTATGCGTCCTATTTCACTGTATATGAAGTTATTTTGCGTTGATATTTTCACTTCCCGAAAGCCTTTTACAAAACCTTAAATATGTTCTTTCAATATTTGACCTTTTATTAAAGCACCATTATTTCAGTTGAGTAATTCAAAATAGGTGTTGTAAGCTTGTCCAGTAGCTCCAATGAATGTTTTCGGG
>JAWPHD010018125.1:0-41331 GCA_037043455.1 Cyrtodaria siliqua | reverse complement strand
CTTGTATCGGGTGTCCATTATAAATATGTATTATACTTGTATTGGGTGTCCATTATTTTAAGGGGATTAATAATTATTATAACATATTCATTTTCATTTTCAGCAACAGTTGCGCCTGCACCTCCTGCCCCTGTTTTCATACCTGTAGATAACCTGTACCCCACTGTTGTGGACCCGGCTACAAACAATGGTTATGCAGAGCCGCCCAAACCGATAGGGTTCGAATCTCAACCTGCACAGTTTGCTTCTAAACCCATAGGATTTGAAATGCAAGGTATTTACATTCTGCATTGATATAGTATGAAAACTGTGTTTATGTTAGACATTTTTTTACAGTAGAACATCAGTACTTTTGTAGAATGACATTTTTTATAGGGATCACTTTGTCCTAAATCGTTCAATGAAATGGGGTTTTATGTCTCGTTAACACATCTTATAAGGTTTTATCACATAACGTCCCTTGTTAGCAGTGTCGAACACCCATTTAATATTCTGTTGTATGACACACGTGTAATACAACCTGGAACGATTTTGATTGGTTGAGTTAAACCTGTAACACTATGCAAGTTTATTAACTGTAACTATTTTATTTATTACAAATTCACCCAGATCTCACGTCATAAACTTATTATTTGTGACAGCTTATAAAACTAATGCACGTTATACAAAACATTGTTGTTGGTTTGTTAAAAAGTTGGCGTAGATTGCTATTTTGTAAAGAGGTCAAACACAAACTCTTTTATACGTAACGTTATGTGTGAGACGTGACGTTACGATGTCCATGTGAATTAATTTTTACTAATTTGATTGCAACGTTATTTGATAAAAAGGATCTTTAAACTCGTTCCCATTCCATATAAGATTTATGAAACGAGTTATGAATTATTTTAATTTTAACTCGCCAAAAGGCTCGTTAAAATTCAAATAATTCATAACTCGTTTCATAAATCTTATATGAAATGGGAACTCGTTTAAGATCCTCTATATATTGGGACAGCAAGCTCAGAGGGAAATGAGATGAAGGATGAAGTTTCCCATCAGAGAGCTCCCAGGGAGTGAACCCATGCGGGGCAGGGGTCTGTAATTAAAGCGCAAGGCTTTATTCACTGGGTTACCAAGACCTCTCTAAGTCACTAAGGCCAGTCTTTTTAATTTTTAGGTTTACCGACCCGCCGACCGAAATTATTGCCGAAATCAAAAAAAAAAAAAAAAAAAAAAGCTTGACTGGGACAGATATTTTGATTAGCCAGAATGCACAGTTAATTTTAGACTTTAAATGCATGGTTTGGGGTTATCTATCCATCAGTTTGTCTGTCTGCATACATGTACAAACAGTTTATAAGACCACAAGGTGAAATTTCATGAAGCTTGCAACAAATAATCAAATAAACCATAATATACTGACGAGATAAAGAAACGCCTCATCGGGAATTTCCGCTATATATTGTATATACCGCACACTTAATGCCACATATATTCCAAGATGTTTTGGAAAACAAAGTTGCAGTTGGTTAGAGAAAGGACACAACTGTGATGTTGTAGACGTTTTATTCACAGTATACACTTTATAACAAGAAATTCATCAATATTGAAGTTCCTCTTTGAAAAATTGACTATTTTAGTACTGTATTTAACGTAAAGAGTTTGCATAAATTTGCATCCTAAGTTTGCTCACATGCTTGAGCCAAACAGATACTCTGCCAATAATCAAACTTTGAAGAAATACTATTTGCTGTGTTTTGTGTTGTTTTAGTATTTTTTCCGAAAAGAAAGGTCTTACGTAGCCATGTACCATTCGATTAACAGTAGCATAGTGTACATACAATATATAGCGGAAATTCCCGATGAGGCGTTTCTTTATCGCGTCAGTATAGATTGCCTTTTAATTGACTTGTTACCTTGAAACTAAGATTAAAGTCATTTAATACTATTATACAATCTTTTTTCTTTTAGACGCCTTTGTGGGTATGTTTTCATGATTTTTTTTTTATTCCCTCCTCCTACCCTTCATTTTCCCAGAAAAAATCGGTAAACCTAATAATAAAAAAAAACTGGCCTAAAGAAACTGCAACTGTTGTGATGGAGGACACACAGAGTTTAGAAAACATTGGTATTGAAATACAGGTTTTATATCCCTAGAGATAAACAAACTGTGGTCCACATTCTTCTGTTTATCAGATTTGAAGGTCACACTGTTACGTTTGCACGCTTTTTAATTTTATAAATAATTAGTTTAATATTCTTCCATGTTCGTTATCAAATGTGTGATCATGAATTTGCTTTCTGCAGAGAAATCCTTTTATATCAAAAAAATAATTGTCATGTAATAAAGAGGCTATATGATCAAGATTGATGAAAATGAAAGTCGAAGCTGCGACTGATAAATAAGCAGTCACAGTATGGTTCAAATTGTAAAGAGCTGATACATAGCTAGGCATTATCATGCACAGATATCATAAATGCAGCCTTCCATGTAACATTGTTACACTCCCCAGGTTTCTGCATGCTGCATTATCCTGCACAAATATCATAAATGCAGCCTTCCATGTAAATTTGTTACAATCCCCAAGGTCGCTTCCGCTAAACATCTGAAGATTTTTTAAAATCATTAGGTTAAAGGGACACACAGCAATTTTATAATGTTTATCAAGCATAATGAAATCAGCGTCTTAATTTGTTTATTCCGTATCATTTTGACTTTAAACCTGCTTGCATATATATAGTGAAATAGAATTTTGAGTTTTTAATTTTTAGCACGACTTTTCTCAGAAAAGGAAAGCAATTCTACTCGCCCCAATATCAACGTTGGCGTTGTCGTTACCGCTACCATTAGTTAACCCTTTTCGGTAAGCTTATATCACAGAATCTCAATGAAACTTCACATATATATTCAGTATAGATAGATAACATGTCACATGTAAGTCACATAGCTCTGTAACCTATTTTGACAAAGTTATACCCCTTTTTAAACTTAGTCAATTTCTTTGTTAACCTTTTTCGGTAAGCTCATATCTCAGAAACTGCTTGACAGAAACTTTACACATGTATTCACTATCATAAGAGGGACTCGAACAAACAAGTGCCATAACTCTGTTATGAATTTTACAGAATTATGCCCCTGTTTTAACTTAGCTGCCCAATAAATAGACAATACCTCGAAAAGTCAAGCATGCTGTCATCAACAGCTCTTGTTAGTCTTACTCTGCCACAAGTTGAAACATATTATCAATAGTAAATAGTAAGCTAAAACATTAATATTTTTTGCTTTATATTTTTATAATTAATATTAATGATTGAACAAATGCAACTTATTTGAAAAATTAACCAGGTACTGCCAGTTAATAAAATATCAAGATTGCCATGTGTCCAAGTAATTTTGCATGAAGTAAATAATCAATGTGTTATGGTTTTCCAGTGGTGGTAATGACAATTAAGGTATACCAGAATCTTATCTCTTATTACATAGAACTCAAATTTTAGTGCACTTTAATTTGAGTCCAACGTTAACGTAGCAACCACTTTGTAATATTTTAAATCTATGTACAGGTAATTGTAAATAAAGTAAATGAGGTTTTTCTTCCTGTTGAACACATGTTAGATCATATTTATGACAGTGACCAGTGTTTTTTTATGCCTAATTTGGGGCCCATTCACAGTGCCAAAAAGTATACTTTTTTCACAATTATATCCAAAAATTTCACAATCTGAAAAACAACAACAAAAAAACACGCAGTAAGGATACTAGTCTTAATATAAGCTGGTGTCAAAACTAGTCTGTATTTACCAAATACAAAACTTAAACCAAGGGATATTAAACTGTGAAAATAAAAGTGAAAAAAGTTTCTTTTTCTTTTGTTATAATATTTCACAATTTTCACAATTTCTAGAAAAATGCCGTTATTTTTCACAATGGCACAGGCATAGGCTGCATTCACAAAACACATAAAAAAAACACTGGTGACCTCGGAAGGACGGTAAAAAAGTATTATTTGGCGCCTACCTTACATTTTACCAACAAAAAAAAAGGATGATGTATTTAAACCAACAGGTACATGTGGATTTATAGCATACAAGTTCCTACCTCAGTAACCTACCCTATTTTCAGAGCTGAGGCAAGGGGTAGTACACATCATTGGTTACTTAAATAAAACAAATGCCTTTTTGTGTCACCTGCGTAGCATGGCAGACACTTAGGATCACTTTGTCTGTCGTCGTTGCATCGTCGTCGTCCGACACACTTTAACCTACAACCTTACCTTGGCCATAACTTGAAAAGTATTTGACATGTTCATGGAACTTCACACACATCTTCATCTTAACCTAAGGAATGCTGTTACACATGTCCAATGACAGCGTTTTGCCCCTTTCATAAAAGTTTAACCTGCAACCTAACCAGCCTCATAACTAGCCATAACTTAAGAAGTATTTGACCTATGTTCGTGAAACTTCACACATATATTCAGCTTACCACACAGAATATTAGTACCCATACAGGGCTCCGGAAATATAGTTGCCCGACGCCCCGAGAAAGTGGATTTCGGGTGCGGGCAGGTGACCTTCATAAATTTGGTTGTCTGTCACTTGCCCGATGGATGTTTCAGCATTAGATAAAAATCAAGAGAAAATTTGCCTTTACTGTGAAGTGTGCCGATAATTGCATAGGAATTAACCACCCGTCGCTTTTGCCGCGAGCTATTACGATAAGTGTCATAAAACTGACCTGTGTTGTTCGTGATTGTTTAATCTCTCCCACTTTACAGTTTATTAAAATCTGATTGGCCGAGGAAAGTTTGGGGTGCCAATCTTCAATTGAAGTAGCCCAGTGTTTAGAATTTGTATACCATCTGAAATATACCCGTACCGAGCCTCTCTGTGCAGGCAGTAAGATTAGTGTGAAATACACATAAATGTGAATCAGTTAGTGAGATGGTGTTGTCGCGTTGTGTTAGCTTTGCATATCAGTTGGCGTGTCGTAGTGACCCAAGGTAATGTTTTGTTCAATAATTAAAAATCATGACGCAACACTTGACCTAATAACTAATGTATTTTTATCAGCCAATGAAACAACTCCCTTTCACTACCACGTGGTAAAGTGAAACAATGGCGATTCAATCGAACCAATTTGTAAACAAGTAGGGCAATTAAACGATTATGGCAATTTGACTGCATTGTTTGATGAGCAAAGAGTCTATGGACGCATGTCGTAATGAATAGGTGTGCATCTGTTTTTATTTCAAAATGCCATGTTTGTTTTGAATGAATCCGAGATCATTGATGGAATGGCATGTTTTTGTTTTGAAGTTGCCATACATTTGTATCCGAGATCTGCTTCGACCTTGCCTAATTTCGATAATTATTCGAAGAATTGGCATCTCAAAAAGATAATAACTGAAAAACAACTACATACCAGTCAGATTAAGGCATAAAATGTGCTAATAATTTCCAACATTGAAAAAAAAATGAGCTTGCTGATTTATCTACGTGAAGTCTGTAACGAAAGTGAAAGTAGAAAAAATCTTCTGTTTGACCTAATGCATCTATCTTTTTTTTTATCTGCCTGCCCTTTTGTAACTACTTCACTAGGAACATCATTTAAGTCGTCTACCAGTATAAAACATTACCATATTGGTACCAGGTTCATCTAATTCCCTACCCCATGTTCATCAGCAATGTCTTACCGCCGACACCCCTTCCCTCTCTCTCACCATTGGAGGAAAACATTGATATGTGCATAATGGTAACAACCTATACCTCTGATCCTTCCTTATTTAAGGCGTGTGCTTATTTCACCAAGTACAATCTAACGATAAAGTTTGAAGATAGGGGTGCAATCATTCATGAATTATGGAGCAGTTTTTTTTAAAGTGTTAAAAGTTTATGAAAAGGGGCATACATCTGCATTGGATAATTGACACGGAAGAACTGTATAAAGTTTCATGACCATTCTAAGGTCAATATTTTGCCAAGTTATGAGCTAGGTTACTTTGCAGTTAAAGTTTTATGAAAAGAGGGCATAACTCTGCCAAAATGAAAGTCAGAGTTATTGGACATGTGTAACAACATTCCTTCAATTAAGACGAATACGTGAATGAAGTTTCATGATATAGGTAACATACTTTTCAAGCTATGGTCAGTTATGAGCTTGATTAGGTTGCAGGTTAAAGTTTTGTGAAAAGGTGCATAACTCTGCTGAAATGGAAGTCAGAGTTATTGGACATGTGTAACGACATTCCTTCAGTTAAGATGAATATGTGTGTGAAGTTTCATGAACATAGGTCAAATACTTTTCAAGTTATGGCCAGTTATGAGCTTGGTTAGGTTGCAGGTTAAAGTTTTATGAAAAGGGGCACAACTCTGTTTAACTGAAAACTGAAAGTCATTAGCCATTTAACTGAAAGTCAGAGTTATTGGTTGTAGGTAACAATATTATGTATGGTAAGATGAATACATGTGTGAAGTTTCATGAACATAGGTCAAACACCTCTTAAGTTATGGACAGTTATGAGCTTTGTTAGGTTGCAGGTTAAAGTTTTATGAAAGTGGGCATAACTCTGTCAAAATGAAAGTCAGAGTTATTGGTCACAGCAGGGCTCTGGAAATATTCTGAAAATCCACTTGCCCTGCCTAAAATGTCACTTGCCCCAAATTCAAAAGTCACTTGCTCCAAAATTAAACTATGTCAATATGCCTTTTTTTAGCTCTACTGGCCAAAGGCCAGCAGAGCTTATGGGATGGCGAGTTGTCCGTCGTCCGTCCGTCCGTCGTCCGTCGTCCGTCGTTAACTTTTGTCTTGTTACCACAATAGGGCCTTCATTTTTCATCTGATCTTTACCAAACTTTAACAGGTTGTTAATATCAATGAAAGCTCGGACAAGTTCGAAAACCAGCCAGATCGGAATAATTTCACCGGAGTTATGGCCCTTGCTTTGCTGAAAAATGCCATATTAAGCCTTGTGACCACTCTAGCACCTTCATTTATTATTTGATCGTTACCAAACTTGCACAGATTGTTAATATCAATGAAAGCTCGGACAAGTTCGAAAAACAGCCAAATCGGATCAGTAACACCTGAGTTATGGCCCTTGTTTTTTCTGAAAATTGCTATTTTCTGCCTT
Source organism: Cyrtodaria siliqua (assembly GCA_037043455.1). NCBI lineage: Eukaryota > Metazoa > Mollusca > Bivalvia > Adapedonta > Hiatellidae > Cyrtodaria > Cyrtodaria siliqua. The sequence goes on along the minus strand of JAWPHD010018125.1, from coordinate 34,216 downwards.
GTGAACGCTCTAGCACCTTTATTTATTATTTGATCATTACCAAACTTGCACAGATTGTTAATACCAATTATAGCTTGAACAAGTTCGAAAATCAGCTGAATTGGGTCAGTAACACCAGAGTTATGGCCCTTGTTTTTTCTGAAAAATGGCATTTTCTGCCTTGTGAACACTCTAGCACCTTCATTTATTATTTGATCTTTACCAAACTTGCACAGATTGTTAATATTAATGAAAGCTCGGACGAGTTCAAAAACCAGCCAGATCGGAATAATTTCACCGGAGTTATGGCCCTTGTTTTTTCTGAAAATTTCCATTTTCTGCCTTGTGAACGCTCTAGCACCTTCATTTATTATTTGATCGTTACCAAACTTGCAGAGATTGTTAATACCAATTATAGCTTGAACAAGTTCGAAAATCAGCTGAATTGGGTCATTAACACCAGAGTTATGGCCCTTGTTTTTTCTGAAAAATGGCATTTTCTGCCTTGTGAACACTCTAGCACTTTCATTTATTATTTGATCTTTACCAAACTTGCACATATTGTTAATTTCAATGAAAGCTCGAACAAGTTTGAAAACCAGCTAAATCGGATCATTAACACCGGAGTTATGGCCCTTGTTTTTTCTGAAAAATGCTATTTCCTACCTTGTGAACACTCTAGGGCCTTCAATATTAATCGAATCTTTACTTAACTTTGCCAGTGTCTTTATATCAATGAAAGCTCGAACAAGTTCAAAAACCGGCAAGATCGAAATAATTTCAACGGAGTTATGGCCCTTGTTTTGCTGGAAAATGCCATATTAAGCCTTGTGAACACTCTAGGACCTTCATTTATTATTTGCTCTTTACCAAACTTGCACAGATTGTTAATATCAATGAAAGCTCGGACAAGTTCGAAAACCAGTCACAGAGGAGTTATGGCTCTTGATTTAGTTAAAAATGCTATATTTTGCCTTGTTAATACGGTAGGGCCTTCATTTTTCATCTGATCATTACCAAACTTTACCAGATTCTTTAGTTATGGCCTTTGATTTAGTTAAAAAGCTGTTTTTTGCTCGAAACTTTTAAGAAAACATAAATAGCAGTCACTCGCTTCATTGATATTATAAGAGCCATGTTAGCCAGTAGAGCGTCCACAGGCCCTCTTGGGCCTCTTGTTTTTGAGACCGCATGCTAAGTTGAATACTTTTCTATTATTGTTTTGTTTGTTTGTCAAAATTTCTGATATGAATTCATGTAAAATTAATGGCAGGTGACACAAGTGTTCCTACAAGTGTTCGTGGAACACTCTTCTAGTTTTCCAACTAATTATCGACACTGAGTTCACATTATGCAAGCAAACAGTTACTAATACTCTTTATTATTCATTATAAAACCGCTTCATAATGGCTGGTAATTGTGTGGAAGGGAATGTTGACATTTCTGAATGAGCATATACTTGTCTGTGAGGAATAATCAATCAGGGCTAGCACCATTACTACTTGACACAAGGCTTTCTCTTAGGAGACATGCAATGAGAGTACAGTACTAGAATCATATTCATATTACTGATATTTGTATACCGTCTGGCCTTTGTTTTTATGAGAGGGCTGGTGTGGCGCAGTCGGTAGTACGGCGGATTTGTAACCTGAGGCCCCGGGTTCAATCCTCCATGGTGCCACTGAGTTTCGCCTGTGTGTTCTTGGGCAAGACACTTTCCTTAGCCACGTCCGTCAGATGGGGACGTGAACCGGGTGGTCCTTCCCCTCTCTCTGGGGCGGCTCTAAATAACCTATACTGTGTTGATGAGCTGTTAAAAAACATTCAGTTTGTTTTTATGAACCATTTTTTGTTGTTGTTCGAAATGAAAAGAGAATGGAATGTTCAATTAATATTTGGTTAGAGGCAAAATGAAAAACAGAAGCAGATACAATTCACTATGAAGCAATAATAAAATCCTAATTTGGTTTTATTGATTGATGGTGGGTTCATGAAACAAAAAATCTAATAATAAATCCCCTGTTGGTGCTATAATGTTACTGCAGTCAGAGCACAACTGTATGCCCTCTAAAAAGTATTTTTACAATCCACTCGCCCCATAAAAACATGCATGAATTCTGACTTATTATTTTTTGTGGCAAACCTTCTCACACATTAAGGATTATGTCCCCTTTTGTGTAATCCCATTGAGATTGCATTTGAAAAAGATAAAAATTAAAACTCAAATAATGTTGAATAGTTTTACATAAAGTTCCAGTTTAGTATGTTTACACTTTTATTTAGGCAGTGCTACCCTTGAATTATACTTGATAAATATGTGAATTAGTCGATACATACATGAGCTCGAGTATGACATAAGCTGTGTATGGATCAATAAACACTCTTATCAAGTTTGTATTCATTATTCAAGTATAGCACTGTCTAGATAAAAGTGTAAACATATTAAACTGTAAGTTACGGGTAAAAATATTTAGGATTATATGAGTTCTAATTTTTTCTTCTTTTGTTAATGCACTTTCAATGGGATTCCACAAAAGGGGACATAACCCTTAATGGTAGGATATCAGATCTGGCAGAAATACTTTGTAAACCATTTGGTATCCTGATAGGGGACGCGGTGGCCCAGTGGATCACTGGTTCGAGTTGAGTTCCTTTAGTGTGTCCTTGGTCAAGACACTTGCCTTAGCCCTTTCCATCAGATGGGGACATAAAGCGGGCGGTCCAGTGGATCACTGGTTCGAGTTGAGTTCCTTTAGTGTGTCCTTGGTCAAGACACTTGCCTTAGCCCTTTCCATCAGATGGGGACATAAAGCGGGCGGTCCAGTGGATCACTGGTTCGAGTTGAGTTCCTTTAGTGTGTCCTTGGTCAAGACACTTGCCTTAGCCCTTTCCATCAGATGGGGACATAAAGCGGGCGGTCCAGTGAATCAGACTTTCCATCAGATGTGGACATAAAGCGGGCAGTCCAGTGAATCAGACTTTCCATCAGATGGGGACATAAAGCGGGCGGTCCAGTGAATCAGACTTTCCATCAGATGGGGACATAAAGCGGGCGGTCCAGTGAATCAGACTTTCCATCAGATGGGGACATAAAGCGGGCGGTCCCGTGAATCAGACTTTCCATCAGATGGGGACATAAAGCGGGCGGTCCAGTGAATCAGACTTTCCATCAGATGGGGACATAAAGCGGGCGGTCCGTGAATCAGACTTTCCATCAGATGGGGACATAAAGCGGGCGGTCCGTGAATCAGACTTTCCATCAGATGGGGACATAAAGCGGGCGGTCCGTGAATCACAGTATCCTCTGAGCACATTAAAGCATCGTAAAAATCTATTCAATAGTAACAGTAGGGCATGGTTCCAAAATTCCTATGTACTATTCTCTCAGTGGCAGCTCAAAACAACAAAATGTGTTTGATGAGCTGTTAAACAACAGTTTAGTTCAGTTAAATTGATATGCTTCTGGGGCATAGCTAGAGTGTTTAGGATGTGTACCTAAATCTTGTACCCACAATTTTATTTTTCTAGATCGTCTGAGGTTTCAACACATGTAAGGTTATATATGACAGTCGATTTTTTGTGGTGGAGGCAGACCACTCACTTTTCCTGGGTAGAACCAGTACTGTACACCTCCCGCCATCCGTAAGAATTGACACTTCCTCACTTACAAGTCGAGCTCCCAGTGGGATTCGAACCCGCAGCGGTGAGAGGCGAAGGTTTACAACGCAACGTCGTTAACCATTCGGCCATGTAGACGCTCAAACGTTAACTCAGACTGATTTATTTGGATATCAAAAACAACACAGTATACTGTTTTCAAAGTGTAATCATTCAGTAACTCACATTATATTGCACTTAAAAGGAAGAAAACAGAAGTAAAAAATGTGCTATTTGTTGAAACATAAAAATTTTGTTAAAAAAAAATTGTTCATAATTACTGTATTTTTATCAATGCTTATAATGTGTTTTAAAATTGCCATTTGTTGAATCATGATAAACCCATTACAGCGTCTACACATCATTAGGTGAACTCGCTGGTCCATGTAAATTGATAATTGGTTTCACTTACCACATATATCATTTATAAGTGTTGCGGGTAGATGAATTTAGGTCAACAGTAAGTAAACACAACACCTGCATGACGAGAAGTTTATATAGATCATTATGTAGCTCAGGAACTTCGGAAGCGTATATTGACCCCCTCTAATTTTGATTTAAATATAATTATAAATGATAAGACTTGTTCAATCCATCGTATATAACTGCAGAGAAAAAGTAGTCTTAAACTAATATTTAAATCGAATACTTGATGCTTGATCAGCAACTTCTGTGTACTTAATAATAATATTAAACTATTTAAATGTGAATAAAAATCTAACAATCTTAGTATTTCAAACTTTTTGAAAAAAATTCTAGATTTTGAAATGGTGAGAGTTTATAAGCATATATTTTGGTTAAATATTTCATACATGTTGTTGATAATAGGCGGATCAGCATTGCTTCAGATTTACTAAAAATGTAGAAGTATTGATGATTTTGTCTGAAAACTGAGGGAATCTATTGAATTTGATTAGACATCTATAATTGCACAGAAATTTATGGTTGTATTTTGTGACCTGAATTTTGCTGAAGTTCATCCAAAATTTATGTGAATCTTAAGTGCTACAACATACACATTTAGTTAAAAGTCTACTCGTCCTGATGACGGTGTTACCGTAACCTGTAGTTAACTTTTTTCAGTAAGTTCACATCTCAGAAAACGCATGCCAAAATTCAATGAAACCACACATGTATTCAGTATAGATAGATAACATTATTGTCACGTGCAAGTCACATAACTCTGCAAGCTATTTTGACAAAGTTATGCCCCTTCTTGTCTCGCAGTGGGTAGCGAGACATAGCAGTCACTTTTCCAACGTCACTTTTCCGACGGCAGCCGCCGCATTTTAAATCAACTATATCTTAATAACCACTGCTCGAATTTTTCTGAAACTTTGTCAGGTGCTTTGTTGGGTCAAGAGACATCACTAATGCCAAAATTACCAAGGTCATATTTTGCATTATTTTCCACAACATCAGTTAACTTTATGTGATGTTCTCACTTTATGTCTTTGATACTTGGTCATATGTATTGTTGGCATTGGTGGACATCACTGAACGACAAAAACTACCAAGGTCAAGGTCATGTTTTGCAACATCAGTTTGGTTAGGTAAGTTAACCTCGGTTAGGTAAGTTAACCTCGGTTAACTTTTTCTGATAACTTTAATTTCTTTGTTTGATACTTGGTCATACGTATTTACCTGGTGGACATCACTGAACGACAAAAAACTATCAAGGTCAAGGTCAAATTTGCGTTATTTTCACCAAACTTAACCTTGGTTAGGTAACTTAACCTCAGTTAACTTTATGTGATTGTCTCACATTATGTCTTTGATACTTGGTCATATGTATTGTTGGCATTGGTGGACATGGCTGAAAAACAAAAAATACCAAGGTCATGTTTTGTGTTATTTACCCTAAACATCAGTTTGGTTAGGTAAGTTAACCTCAGTTAATTTTTTCTGATAACTTTAATTTCGGATACTTGGTCATATGTATTGTTGGCATTGGTGGACATCACTGAATGACAAAAATTACCAAGGTCATATTTTCCATTATTTCCCCAAAACTAAACCTTGGTTAGGTAACTTAACCTTGGCTAGGTAACTTAACCTCAGTTAACTTTATGTGATTGCCTCACTTTATGTCTTTGATACTTGCTCATATGTATTGTTGGCTTTGGTGGACATCACTGAATGGCAAAATATACCAAGGTCAAGGTCGTATTTTGCGTTATTTTCCCAAAACTACTCACTGGTTAAACCACTTAACCTCAGTAACTTAACTTCTTACCTCGCTTTTATTTGTTTGATACTTATAGGTTATTAGATTTGTAGTGGGATATATGCATGAGTTCTTTTGCGTATTAATATTGCGCAACTTTAGGCGCGCAGTATTTATGGCGCAAAAGAATGAGTGCATATATCTCAATATAAATCTAATAACCTTTTTATTGCATACACATTTTTAAATTAGAGAGAATAAAACATTTAATTTTCACCAAAAACATTTATTTGAAACAAACATATTGTCATTACATAATGGGAATTCAACATTGTTTACATCAGGTGACATACTTTCTTTGACATGAACAGAAATGTGCACCAATCACGAACGAGTATACATTACACACCCAATATGACTTTACTACACGTCAATATGGGTGACTAGTAGGGCTGCGTACCGGTTTCCGGTATATATCGAATACCGGTATTTAAGGTTCGATCGATATATCGTATCGAACGTGTCCGTATCGGTCAAAATATCGATCAAAAGTGAACTCTCTCCCATTGCATACAGTACAGCTCACGCGAAGCCCACACTTTACCCTTTCACGCCGAGTGAGGAATTTACAAATCGCGTAATTATGCGGAGTTTCGATAATAAAACTACGCGGAGTCGGAAAAGCTTCTCGGCGTACTTACGCCACGAAAGTAGCGTACCTACGCCACGAAAGTACGCCACTATACTCCGCGAAGACAAACTCGGAGTTCGTCGAGTAAAAACTGCACAGGTAAGAGGTGCAACTTTTTCTAATTGCAGTCATGTTAATGCATAATTATTCAAAAATCGAAGCAGAAGACTTTTTGTTTTGTTTTGGAAAAGCGGATGTGGGAATATTTGAATGCCCGGATTATGTATACTGGGTCACGACAGTTATATGGCGGTTCCTATTCCGTCTTCGCGGCGACTGAACATAATATTCAATTAGTAATTATACTGTAAATTATAATTTTCTTTTTAATTAGTCTTTCTTTGGAACAAATTTTACTATTCTGATGTTTATTATTACATCAATGGGTTCTTTAGTCAGAAATAATCAGAAAAATGGTAAAGAATTCCGGGTCATAAACCCGTTATTAGTGCCGCCTTGTTAAAAGATACATACATGGCTAAGGATTATGGGTATTTAGTATTTATGTCGGTAGGAAAACTGTTGACTTTCGGACAACAAAATTAAAACGAACACAACTTGTGATTAAATAAATGCATTAAAAGTTTGAAATATGTATATGTTTCGAAATGTATTCATTGTATTTATCAGTCGTGTCACTCTGCATATATAAAAGCATATATATCGGCGTCTCATTGTTTGTACTTTTTCTGGCGATTGATTGCATTTTCGACATCTGTATTTTTCGACATCTGGGGATATTGTATCAGCAGAGAGGTCGTGCCTGAATGACGATGCATTGGATGCAATGATATTCTTGAAAAAGAATTCAGATAAAGCTTCTGTGTTTACTTTTTGAATGAATAAATGACAAAACGTTTACATTTTAGTCTTTTATTACTGCTGAAAAAATATCATATGATATATCGAATATCGATCATTTTGTATCGATACAAATATCGTATCGATCATTCTGACCGATACGCAGCCCTAGTGACTAGTGATGTTTCCTGTTACATTGAAAGTAAATGGAGCTTGTAAATGCGTATGCAATAATTGGTCATAATATTATGAAATGTTGTCTTTGGTGGACATCATTTAAAGATGAATGGCCACCCCTTTTTGTAGTATTATCAATTAACAAATTTAACTCTTAAACATCATATGAACATTTCTTGATAGTCCCTGAGAGAAATATATATTTAAAACCGCTACTGAGTTGTATGTAAAAATCAGTATTATTTGCATGACGTAGATACTACTTTTACCACTGCGTGACTGCACGGGGAAATGAGGTAAATCTGAATTGTATAGCTGCACCACTATTGCCAGATAATTGATAAATACATTTACCTGTGGATTATTTACCTGTTAAAAGTTTTCTACGTCATCAAATAAAATCTTATTCTCGCTTTTCACAGATATTGCCACGTGTAAATTGTAAATATCTATTGTTATTTTGTATTGATTTCGATTTAAATAAACATAAAGATGTTCATGAAACAAAACATGGCCGGAGAACTTTAAAAATATTTCATATGCGGTTTGCCGCGGTGGGCGAGACACCGTCAGACCGAGGTCTTAGTTATACTTAGTTTCTTGGTTAACATTTTTCCGGTTAGCTCATAATTATCTCAGAAACCGCCTGACAGAACTCAATGAAACTTCACACATATATTTAGTATAGATAGGTAACTTGTCACGTGCAAGTCACATAACTCTGCAACCTAGTTTGACAAAGTTATGCCCCTTTTTGTACTTAATTTCTTGACTAACATTTTTCTTTGAACTCATATGTCGGAAACTTCCTGGCAGAATTGAATAAAACTTCACATACAGACCCAGTTGCGTTCAGTAACACAAATAAATGCAGAACAAACGTAGAACGAATGGAAAATGAATGCAGGATGAACGTTGCACGATCTATATATTAAAAATGCATTTGCGTTCGTTTCATATGCATAATAAATAGACAAGTCCTGAAAAAGTCAAGCGTGCTGTCATCCGACAGCTCTTGGAAAGCATTGTCATGACAACAACGTCACATGATCTTCTCTGTCCAAAAATTAGCCTGGGGGACTTTTCATTATATGCCATATCATATCTCCTCCACAGGGACATTATATTGATAATTCTAACTTCAAACAGTTTAAAATGCCATATAATCATATCAGGATTATAGGAGCTGTCTAACATTATGCCATCTATCTAACTGGAATCTGTTATTGTTTTCACAGACAGGAAGCCTTTCTTAAAACAAGGAAATAATGTGGAACTGATATCCTATATGTACATCAATATTGGTTATTCTAGTTGTACACTTCATTTGCATACCTGTTTCCATTTATATATCCATTTGCATGAATATATACAGTTGACTAATTCCATTTACTGAAGAATACACATGAACTTTGAGCTTTCTCTGAAACTGCATTACAGCCACAATAAGACAGCTGTGACATAAAACCATTCTATAAAACAATGACATTGCAACAGTGGCATTACAACCATGACATTACAAACATGGCCACCCAAAGTTTACATAGAGTTATGTAGGAAAAGGTTAAAAATTACATCTTCTCTGAAACCGCCTGAAAGATTTTGATGAAACTTAAGTACAATGGTATTTGGGATAGTCCCTCTCAGATTTGTGTTTTTTTACGGCCGCCAGTCATCCAAGATGGCCGCCATAGCTAAAACTAGGTCAAATTTAAGTAAATTTCAAACGACATTCATCCGAAACCACTTATTCCATTCTTGTGAAATATCATATACATGTTCCTTGGGTTCGCCTCTATCAAGTTTGTGTTTTTCGTTATCGTCAAATAATCAAAATGGCCGCCACGGCGACCCAAAGTTTACAGAGTTATATAGGAAAAGGTTAAAAATTACATCTTCTCTGAAACTGCCTGAAAGATTTGATGAAACTTAAGCACAATGATATTTGGGATAGTCCCTCTCAGATCTGTGTTTTTCACGGCCGCCAGTCATCCAAGATGGCCGCCATGGCTAAAACTAGGTCAAATTTAAGGAAATTTCAAACGACATCTCCGAAACCACTGATTACATTCTACTGAAATATCATATACATGTCCATGGGTTGGCCTCTATTAAGTTTGTGTTTTTCGTTATCGTCGAATAATCAAAATGGTTGCCACGGAGACCCAAAATTTACATAGAGTTATATAGGAAAAGTTTAAAAATTACATCTTCTCTGAAACTGCCTGAAAGAATTTGATGAAACTAAAGCACAATGATATTTGGGATAGTCCCTCTCAGATTTTTGTTTTTCACGCCTGCCAGTCATCCAAGATGGCCGCCATGGCTAAAACTAGGTCAAATTTAAGGAAATTTCAAATGACATCTCCGAAACCACTGATTACATTCTACTGAAATATCATATACATGTTCCATGGGTTGGCCTCTATTAAGTTTGTGTTTTTCGTTATCGTCGAATAATCAAAATGGCCACCACGGAGACCCAAAATTTACATAGAGTTATATAGGAAAAGTTTAAAAATGACATCTTCTCTGAAACCGCTTGAAGGATTTTGATGAAACTTAATCACAATGATATTTGGGATAGTTCCTCTCAGATTTATGTTTTCACGGCCGCCAGTCATCCAAGATGGCCACCATGGCTAAAACTATGTCAAATTTAAGGAAATTTCAAACAACATCTCCTCCGAATCCACTTATTCCATTCTTGTGAAATATCATATACATGTTCTTGGGTTAGCCTCTATCATGTTTGTGTTTTTCGTTATCGTCAAATAATCAAAATGACTGCTCCGGCGAACCAAAGTTTATATAGAGTTATATAGGAAAAGGTTAAAAATTACATCCTCTCTGAAACTGCCAGAAAGATTTTGATGAAACTTAAGCACAATGATATTTGGGATAGTCCCTCTCAGATTTGTGTTTTTCACGGCCGCCAGTCATCCAAGATGGTCGCCATGGCTAAAACTAGGTCAAATTTAAGTAAATTTCAAACGACATCATCGAAACCACTTATTCCATTCTTGTGAAATATCATATACATGTTCCTTGGGTTAGCCTCTGTCAAGTTTGTGTTTTTCGTTATCGTCAAATAATCAAAATGGCTGCCATGGCGACCCAAAGTTTACATAGAGTTATATAGGAAAAGGTTAAAAATTACATCTTCTTTGAAACTGCCTGGAAGATTTTGATGAAACTTAAGCACAATGATATTTGGGATAGTCTCTCTGATTTGTGTTTTTCGCGGCCGCCATCTTCTCTGAAACCGCTTGAAGGATTTTGATGAAACTTAAATCACAATGATCTCTGGGATAGTCCCTCTCAGATTTGTTTTTTTTGCGGCTGCCAGTCATCCAAGATGGCCGCCATGGCTAAAACTAGGTTAAATTTAAGGAAATTTCAAACGACATCTCCGACGAAACCACTTATTCCATTCTTGTGAAATATCATATACATGTTTCTTGGGTTAGCTTCTATCAAGTTTGTGTTTTTCGTTTTCGTCTAATAATCAAAATGGCCACCACGGCGACCCAAAGTTTACATAGAGTTATATAGGAAAAGGTTAAAAATGACATCTTCTCTGAAACCTCTTGAAGGATTTTGATGAAACTTAATGACCATGATATTAGGGATAGTCCCTCTCAGATTTGTGATTTTCGCGGCCGCCAGTCATCCAAGATGGTCGCCATGTCTAAAATTGGGTCAAATTTAAGGAAATTTCAAACAACATCTCCTCCGAAACCACTTATTGATATTTCTTGTGAAATATCATAAACATGTTCCTTGGCTTAGCCTCTATCAAGTTTATGTTTTTCGTTATCGGCGAATAATCAAAATGGTCACCTCAGCGACCCAAAATTTACATAGAGTTATATAGGAAAACGTTAAAAATGACATCTTCTCTGAAACTGCTTAAAGGATTTTGATGAAACGTTTTGAGGGCCTCCAGTCATCCATGATGGCCACCAGGCTAAACTTAGGTCAAATTTAAGGACATTTATCAAACGACATATTACCACTTATTCCATTCTAGTTATGTTCCTGTTGTTGGCCTCTATCAAGTTTGTGTTTTGCGTTGTCATCAAGTATTCAAAATGGCCGCCACGATAACCCAAAGTTTACACAGAGTTATATATAGGAAACATGTTTCTTGGGTTGGCCTCTATCATGTTTATGTTTTTGAATCACATCATACAAGTAGAGCTTCTACAGGCCCTCTTGGGCCTCTTGTTAACAGTTATTACACTTTTATAAATCAAGTAAATTATATGGCGATAAAGGTTTATATTTTCACTTTCATATCAGTAAATATTATAAAATTATTTGAAACAGATTTCAAGAAATACAAGTTTTTATAACCACCCTGTAGCCGCCACGGAGCACGTCATTTGTGTGCTATGGCATCGCCTTGAAAACCAACAACAACCTAACGTTACAAATGATGAAAAATGCTAGAAATAACAATAGCAATTGTTATTTATTAGATTTTTGACTTATTCATGGTTTGCATTAAATAAATATTTTACATCATTATTGTGTAATCATGTTTTAGAAGTATATCACAGCTTTGGAAAATGATAATATGAACTGATCAGAGTTTAGCATACATGTTACAAATATTTAAAAAACAAATAGAAAAAACATTATAAATTCAGAGTTAAATACCAATTTCTGGGAACCACTGTATATATTCATTAGCCCAACAATTTGCTTTAATGCTCAAACTGTGACATTGCAACTTTCATTAACAGAAAGGTAATATATGCTAATGTAATGCTAACATACACTTGATAACTTTTATAACTTCTTTACTGGATGAACTGTTTTCATATTCTTAACACAGTTCTATAAGAATTTATGACTTTTTGGTTACATTTTGGTAACATCCATATTTCATAAAAAATCATACTTTTAACACAGCTGCATAGTAATTTTTCATGGATTGTCTTCACCATTTCACAGACCTAATAACGTTATTAATGTCTGTGATCATTTTAACTGAAGAAAAAAAAAGTGATTTTTGTCTCACCTTTTTAGCTTACCTACCTCAAGCTGAGCTTTTCGTCATTATCGTTAATTTGTAAATGGATCTTTAGGTCAAGGTCAGTTCTACATCCAAGATGGCCATCGTTGCTACAAAAGGTGAAAACCTTAATCTTTTTCTTAAGATCCACTAAACACATTTTGTTCAGTGTTTCTTTATTAATGATTGCCAACTGCACCAGTTTATACATGTATATAGGGATTTTGTAAGTTTTACATCGATTTGTTAAAGGGGATCTTGAAAATCTTCTTGTCTGAAACCATAAGGCATAGAGCACTCATATATTGCATGTAGCATAAGCTTATAGTCCTCTGCCAAGTTTATTCAAATGGTGACCCTGTGGTCAAATCTGGCCCTGCAACTTATGTAGGAATCAATTGTTCTGAAACTACAAGAACTAGAGATCTGGCGTGGAATTCACCAGCAGTACTATTTTCAAACAATTCTTAGACTTGAGTTCAAGTACTCAAATTTCGTTCACAAATATGTCCATGATCTTCAAAGATAAACACTCGTATGAAGTGGCTATTTATTAGTATTCATCATATGTATACATAGCAGATTGTTATGAACGTCTGTACTTTAAAATTGTAGAAATAGTAGTGATTGAAATGTGTATACTTGGGCTTAAGTCGAAGAATATTCTCAAGACTGGTTGGTGAATTCCAGGCCTGATATGTTGCATGTAGCATAGGCTTATGGTCCACTACCAAGTATGTTTGAAGGGTGTCTTGGGTTACATTTGGCCCAACCCCGGAGGTCACTGTGAGTTTTACATAGACATATAATTATAGGAGAACATAATAACTAACGAGGGAAATGTAACTTTTCTGCTACTGTTGCATTGTCTAAATGGACAAGGTCATCAGCTGAGTGATCAGAGATGCAGTGCCTTGTTAACATTTAGAAATTCTTGTTATCTTACAGCCTGTGACATTTAAGTTGTACAGTCAGCATTTGTCTCTGCAGTGTATGGAACATTCTGATCCTGATGTGCAACATCTGATCCTGAAGCATACACATGATGAATATATGTTTGATGATATCATTTTGTTAGATATTGCTAACTCAACATCAATATACATCAAATATCATGGGCGAAATAACTCAGATGGCAGTCCTGCTGTTTTACTAGAGTGATATTTAAAACATTTATTTTATTTTGTGTATTTATGAGTGTTTATTATGGATTATTCATTCAGATTTTTTTTATGAATTTGTGGAAGGCATAGTTTGTTCATTCAATCAGACACATAGATATTTATAAAACAATAGATGTTGAACTTTTTGTGTGTGCATCGATGGTCAACAAAGTTTAAATATTACAGGGATGAATGAAAACAATCTGCAAGACGTCGGACCTACAGAGGTCGTCTCCGAGAAGGTTCATCTGGAATCTAAAGGGGTAAATATATTAATTTTGGATTTGCTTAATCTAGTTTATGATGAAGGGGGTGGGGGTGCAATTTATATAGAACATCATTTACGTTGATATATTATAAGATAATTCACCGTAAACGATGTTCTATTTCTATTCTAATACCCCTAAAATGTGAAAATAACGCACACATCTGAAATCTTTCGCATTGCTTTGCTTACTCTCCTAACGTTGCAAACGTTACATCGATATCTTTCGCATTGACTTGCTTATTATTCTCCTAACGTTGTGGATGTTACAGTGATATATCGTTGAATATTATACAATTATGGACTTTTCAGCTGTTATACATGATGTGATATGCACCAAAAAAATCATTATTGACCGAGGCGATAGCCGAGGTCAATAATGATTTTTTGGTACATATCAACATCATGTATAACAGCTGAAAAGTCCATAACTGTTTTATTATATAACCCTCAATTTACAATTATATAAAACAGGTCAATATCAAAAAAACAATTATATAAAACAGGTCAATATCAAAAAAACAGGTCAATATCAAAAAAACAGGTCAATATCGCTAGATATTTTTTCTAAAAAATTACTTTTTAGCCAATGAAAACGCGTCTATTTATAGGTTATATAATAAAACGAGATATTTTGAACTAGGCTATATAGTGCGGGTGTATTAGAATTTAGTATATATTATAATGGAATAATATTAACTGTTATGTGTTATTGATTTAATCTAATGTTATCTTTTATTGGTGAAATTTGTTCTTTGTTATCTGTTATATGTATCTACTGTTATTTGTTATCTTCAATCTGTATCAAATGATGAGATTTCTTTTGTCCGCCACCCCCTGCTCCCCACACTACCAGCCTATATTATTTTATTTACTGAACTGTTTGTAGGGGTTTTAATTTACTGTTATCAGTTATCATCAAATTCAATTTGCTGTTAACCTGTTATGAGACCCCACTTTGGCCCGGTGTAATTATGATGCAGCGTATATGTCATTTTCAATAAACCTCTTATTTACCAGTTATATTTTTTTTTCTGATATTGTAAAATCTGAATTTGGGGATGGCTATGACTTTTTATGACTTTTTATATAAAACAAAAAACTTTGCCACAGAAACTTGTAAAATACCATAATATGTCTAAATAATTATATTCATTCACATGTTGTATGTTCGCATTTGCATGAAACTATTTTTTTTTTTTAATCAAGCATAAATCTCAGCCTTTTTGTTTTCTTCTGACAGACTTTCGACTACCAATCTAGTACATTGTACCATAAATTTAATTTAATTATTCATGATTTAAAGGGGTTGATGCACTATTTTCAAACAAAATTTATTTAAAAGGGCTCTGACAACCTTAAAAATAGCTGAACGAATTATTAAAATGCCATGGAAAATAAATGAGATATGACCAATTGAAAATTTGCGAAGAGCATAAATGGAGGTGGCCATCTTGGAACGATGACATCATCGCGCCTTTTACTATATATGGCATATTGACAAAATATACTATAAAGCAAAGAAAATCACTGCAAACGGATTAAAAATAAATATACAGATGTAAAATGTATAAATTGTATGCTTATTTTTCATTTCCAGCAATTTTCTTTGCTTTAAAAGACATTTAATCAGTATGCCATATATGGTAAAAAAAGGTGCGATGATGTCATCGTTCAAAGATGGCCACCTCCATTGGTGTTTCTTTGCAAATGTTCAATAGGTCATACCTCCTTTATTCTTTATGGCATTTTGATAATTCTTTCAGCTTTTTTAAAGTTTTTCAGAACCCTTTGAAAGAAACATTGTTTGAAAATAGTGCATCAACCCCTTAAAATCATGAATAATTAAATTAAATTTATGGTACAATGTACTAGATTGGTAGTCGAAAGTCTGTCAGAAGAAAACAAAAAGGCTGAGATTTATGCTTGATTAAAAAAAAAAAATGTTTTTTTTACATGTTTTTATCCTTTGTTTTCCATTTTCTCTTGTATTTTAGTTTACTTTTCCTTCCTTAAAGGGACACTGTCCGTAACTTTTAGCTTATAAAACAAACAATCTTAAGTTCGCAAACATTACACACTAAACATTATTGAATATTTACTAATTAAAAGCAAGATTGTTGTACGGAATTCAATCGCGGTACAAAAAAAAGAAAATCCGCCTCGTGCGTTTGAACGTAAAGTGGTCGACATCACTCCCGACTGAGCTAAGCGGGCTATACATATTACGCAATACATACTATGGTGAAAACCAAATGTGCTTATGGAAGTCACATGATCGCAGAAAA
Source organism: Cyrtodaria siliqua (assembly GCA_037043455.1). Taxonomy (NCBI): domain Eukaryota; kingdom Metazoa; phylum Mollusca; class Bivalvia; order Adapedonta; family Hiatellidae; genus Cyrtodaria; species Cyrtodaria siliqua. The sequence continues at coordinate 18,005 of JAWPHD010018125.1, read as the reverse complement.
GGTAAATATTGTGGGTCCCACTCTATTCACATATAATAATTAAAACTTTTTTTTTTTCAAACTCACGAATGTATTCCTACATACTTCTTAGTGTCTATCCTCATGTTTTCATGCATACATTCCACTGGATAAAAGTCAGACAGTTATTTGGTTATGCTCAATATCTGCTTACTTACGGACAGTGTCCCTTTAAAGCATATTTATTAAAAAATATTTTATTTAGTGTTTTCATGATATAAAGTTAGTACAGATGTATTGATATTTCAGTTGTATAGTACGTGAAAAAGTCCCATAATTAGTGGTCACTTTATGTTCCTGGGTTACGTGTTTTTGAAAAAAGAAAAAAAATCCATTCCCATACCAACCAGATATTGTTTTAAAGCTGAAGAACTAAATAAATAGATTAGTAATCAATAACTGTATGTTATTATAACAACCATTCACGGGTATCCGGTGACGATTGGGAACTCCAACAAAAGGTACAGTTGTTTTTATCGGAACCGAGGCTCTACCGAGGTTCCGTTTAGAACAGTTATATCGAGGGTTGGAATTCCACTGGATACCCATTATTGATTATTTTTATTGCATACCATAATACATTCTGTGCGTTGGCATTGCCAGCTGCTAACGTTTTGTATGTTTATTTACATAATGGCATCATGCAACTGTCACTGTTGATATCGGCACGCGACATATCTTCCCCCATGTGTAAGATCAGGCCTTCCAGCACCCATGCAAAAAGTTAAGCCAATTCATTGATTTTCATTTGTTTTCATTTAAATACTGCTACATTTGAACAACAAAGTTGTTTCTGAATGGTTCGTGCTTCTCATTGTGTTACAAGCAAAAACATGTTCCTTGTGTGAACACGTGCATCTTTGTTTTAAAAAAATAATACAAATCTTACAGAATAATTTCGAAGGAAAAACCATGTTTGATAAACCTGACCTAATGAAATGATGCTAATTTCTTCTGTTTAATAGAGGAATTAAAACATTAGGTTGTTACGTTACATTGCATATAGTCTTGATATCTTCGTTCCGTGTTCGGAGCATATTCTCGTAATCCTTTAAATTAGTGTAGTTTGGGATACCTAATTCTTTTAAACATAATAACTCTTAACCTGCTACATTTATATATAATGGACTGTTCCTTCTTTGAATTAAGACCATTCCATTTTTTTTGGGCTGTTTTGGGGAAAATGGTTGATCAGCAAGGGGGATATTGTAATCCCTGATCAGCCTGTGAGTGACTATTATAGGTGTGCTTAGCGGGTTAAGGGTTAAGTATGTTAATTAAGATGTGCTATATATTTAAGAAATAGAACATCGTTTACGGTGCTATAAAAGAAAAAGTTGTGCTTTAGAATCGCCAAGTTTTGAGTAACTGTCTTATACGATAGCAACCAATTTATGGGTTGCTGCTGTATACAACAGTAACCCAGAAATGGGCGATATCTAAGCTATAAAAGAAAAAGGTGTGCTTTAGAATCGCCAGTTTTTGAGTAACTGTCGTTTACGATAGCAACAAATTTTGTCATATGATAATTCACTGTACACAATGTTCTATTTCTTTTCTAATACCCTAAAATGCAACAACAGTGCACACAACTAAAATATTTCGCATTGCTAAATGCCTACTCTCCTAACATTACAAAAATTACGGTGATATATCGTTGAATATAACAAGATGTTTTAAACTAGGCTATATAGTGCTGGTGTATTAGAATATTAAATAAATCACCATTGTATATTAATATTTAAATGATTGCTTATTCAAGTCAGAATATGCTTATTGTTAACCTTTAATAACGGAGATGATAGAGACTTTGTGTCAAGTATATAATGTTACTGTCAAATTTGCATTAAATCACCCGATGTACTCAGCCGTTAATAGAAACAACTGATTAGAAATGTACGCTTCGTTAATATGCACGCTGACTTTTTAACTCTTGTGTTTACATAAACATTACCTGTGCTATAAATAAATCGTTTGGATCTGCACACTTCATATGTTGTTCTTAGCGTTGGCGCAGGGTGTAGGGGATACAGCGTAATTAGTACACAAATATTTATTCGGCATAGTGTGTACAATTTAATGTTATTCAGTTTATTTGTTAGCATAATTTTCGAAGTTGTAAGGCTTCCGAGTGCTTTGTCAACTGTTTCAGTTTATGTGTTAACAAGCAGTCTGCCTTTAATGCTTGTCTACCTGTCATGCATTCAGTGCACAAGCACAATAGAAGCTGTCATTGTACTAAACAACTGTCTTGTTCATATATACTGAAGAGAAAAAGAAACGCAACTCGGGAATTTCCGCAGCATATTGTACATACAACATATATAGCAGAAAATCCCGTGTTGCGTTTCTTTTTCGTTTCAGTATAGCATTACTTAATATTTTGTATGCCTATAAATTACATGTTTGATGCACACTTGTGAATGTTATGATAATTTAGCAAACTTTGACATTTACATGTAATTTTATATGATCAGCATACTAATTGCCATTTTTAAGTTGAGGGGTGAGCGGGAAACTGCTGTAGCTATATATACATAAAGAGCAAGATACAGCAGTTTTGCACTGAGCCTCTATTAGTGCCATCTTATAAAGTTGATAATTTTGTTTTAATGCAAGCATAATTTCCATGTTTAATCTAGTTTGAAAGTGAGGCTGTACTGATTGACCTTGATGACCCTGGTAAAGGGGTCAAGGTCAGAGCTGGATCTGTGGTAGGTTCTTATGTTGTGATGCCAAGGTCAAAGGGTGCTGTGATTTAAGTTAAAATCTGAAAGGAAAATAAAGCTTTTCTTTTATCGATCAGAGATACCAATGTGCAAACTGAGATTTTCTTGCGGTATTGCATATGGTATGGCTATTTCTTCTAATCCATACAGAATCGATATCATTTTCCTCATTTTGTCTTATAATATTTTGTGAAAATTCAGTTTTGAAACTTACGAAAACATACACAAAAAGAACATTTATTCGAGTTCTATTATCCTTTCAGTATTTGGTAATATGTTATTGTATACTTCCTTAAGTTGCAAGGCACTGGCATATTGTGTAGATATTATATTTATTTCCTACGCATTGTAAATAGCTTATGGGATGTTAACCTATTGGTCAATGTCACATTTCGATGCAAAAAAATGGCATATGGGTATTGCACTGGTTTTAATATCTGCCTCATTTTATTCTGTCTATTGATGTGTTGTAAAACGTTAATAAATCTTGATTTTGTAGTTAATGTCTAAAAATGTTGTTTGCCAATTTTATTTACAGCAGTAGAATCTGTTACATATTATGTATTAAGTTGTTCTTATTTTTTTTTTTTAAATGTTAACGTTATTATAGTGGACTGTCAGTCTGTCTGTGTGTCAGTTCTAGTGGCCTTCCTATTTTTGTGTCCGGTCCATAACTTTGATATCGTTTAATTTTCTTTCAAATTGACCACCATGAATAACCATCTAGTAACGATGTGCAAAGCGCAAGCTCCATAACTCTGTCTAGTATTTTGGCAAAGTAATGCCCCTTTTTATACTTAGGCAACTTGTTTGGGAGTTACAATTTGTGCAGGGGCATCTGTGTCTGTGGACACATTTCCTGTTGATGTTGTTTTATTTGAAATATTGTTTAACAACTTCAACTAATGGACTGTACAAATTGTTGTTTGTTAAAAAATGTATTTGTATTTGACACATGTTGTTGTTTTGTAGTTTGCCCTAAATACAGTTCATGTTAATGAGATTTCCCAGATGGCTTCCAGTGGCCATTTGTGTTGACAGGCTTAGTTTAGAAAATCTTATTGCTATTTCTCTATTAAAATTTTGTTTGGATCTTCATATTAAAACCTCACACCTATATTCCTTATAATGTCTGGTTGGTCCTGAATGAAATTTAACTTAGATGGCCACCCAAATAGAAATGTTTCTCAACCCTATATTCTCCCCTGGAACTGAAATATATATATAGGTGTACGTATGCTTTGATGATAGTTGCCATTTAATCTTAAAGTTAAGTTGATCCAGTATCCAAAATGGCGACCAGTGGCCATCTTTGTTAACATGTACTTATAAAGAATAGTCTTGTGATCACTCATTCTAATAATTATTGGATCTTTATTAAACTTCACAGAAACATTTCTTGTGATGTCTGGTTTATTTCAAAGAATACTTGGAAGAAAACATTTATAAATTCTGTTTTTTATGGCCAGTTTATTTAACGGTCTGAGACATTCTGATAATGATCCATTCTGATATTTCTAGTCCACCCATCTGTCTCAGTAGTTGTTCCTCCTGGAAATAGACATATCTGATTGAGGGGACACCCTTAGACGATTTTTTGACATTTTCTCTGTTTTCGCTATCAATTATGTTATTATTTTTTGTTTTGTTAATATAGATATATCCTGCACAAGAAATACTGCTATATCAGATCACAGGTGCTTGATGTTTAAAGAAGAAAAAAAAATCATCTGTACAAAACGTTTTGTTACATGATCATTAAAAAATGTATATCACAATCTGTATTGCAAACTATATAAAAACAAAATGCATATTAGAGAAATTTCAGAGTTATGAAACCTGCATTTATCTACTCTAATCATTTTTAGCCACAATTGTTTTTGAATTTAAACTTATTATTCAACAGTCTGGCACCTATGTTTTGACAAAATAAAGCACATTTGCAATGTAGTCAATATTTATAAAATTATACTCCATGTTTACAAATAATATTTGCAAATGTAGTCAATGTTTACAAATGTAGTTCGCATGTGGAAGGTCGCGGGTTCCATCCCCAGCCCGGGTCATACCAAAGATTTAGTAAATTAGGTACTAGCAGCTACCTTGTTTGACGTTGTAGTTCTAGGACTGATAGGCCCGGTGTCTGTATAATGCAGTGGAGTGGGGTATCATGTCGTGTCTACGAACTCTGCGGCAGTATAAAACTGAGCACTGAGCTCGCAGCTACAAGTAGACACCATCGTTATATGACTGAAAGATTGTTTAAAGTCATGTTAGGGTTTCTTACATACATATGAATGTAGTCCATGTTTACACATGTAGTCAATGTTTACAAATGTAGTCAATGGTTACACGGTTAAATTAATTTAGTAAATATTTATTCCAAAAATTACATTATACTTCTATTACAATTGCTTAAAGTAAATATATTTACCTTAATATGTCATAATTATCTTGTTCATGTTGATATCTCTCTTGTAGGATTAACATTTATTTAAATCCTATATTTATATTTTACATGCTTCCTACAATATTACCATACATGTTAGTCACATATACTCATTAAAAAAGGACAGGATTAGGGGAAAAAACATTGGAGGCAGTTTATTTGTATTTTGTCAGAAAGGAAAAAGAGTATAAAATGTGAAATGCAAATCTGGTTTGAGGTAAGATAAAATAAAAACGACCAAAAACAAAAAACTAATCTCGTTGTATCGTAGGAGTGTTCGTACAATGAGTCATCAAATAATATGAGCTTTGGATACAACAAATATTCCACCTGCAAAAACACAAATATGATTTACCTTCCTATTTCCTGCCAGGACCCTACAGATGAAGACACCATGTATTTTAAGGACGGTGTGCGGCGTATTGACTACATCCTGGCCTACGAGCCTGATGCCGTATCTAACGTGGAAAACAGACAGGCAAAGAGGCAGTATTTTGAGAAAGAAATACAGAATGAAGGACTTCAATTAGAGTTTGAGCCGGTGGAGGTGAGATGTGGGGGCATATGTTTATAGAATGATCTTAAAATGAATAAAAAAAATTATTACTTGATGCATTCTAAGTTTTATTCCTGTTTTTACTATTCAGGCTAAAGCATGATGATATTTTAAAAAACTTAACCTTTAAAAAAAAAAGGGATTTAATTTCATAAACATAAACGCTAAAAAAGCAGGATATCATATCAAAGGACAAGGTATGATAAGGGGGTATTTTGGCCCCTAATATATTCGAAATGCAAAAGAATAATATTTACATATAATCTGTTGTGCATATTGAAGTAAACTGATCATATTCTATCTTCAAAATATATTTTTATTTATTTTATTTATCTAAAAGAATTATATAGGGTCTCAAAAAACGGCGCTTTTGTTATATTTTGTAGATTTTGGACCTTTCTGGGCAAGATTTTGATCCTAAAAATATAGAGCGCATCTCCAAGCACACACAGTTTTTTGACTGATGATGCATCCCTATCAAGTACCTGTTTCAACAAAAAATCAGCTGTGCTCGAGGGTGCGCGCTGTAATTCCAAGACCAAAAACTGATCAAAAACTGCTGAAAATGAACAAAAATGTCATTTTTTGAAAGAAAAGGCCGTTTTTTGAGGCTCTTAAACTCTTTTAGAGCCTTCAAACGTACTTGTAATGAGTTTTAATATTGATTCAGTTCATTTGTAGCTAAACTAGATATTCAAAATGTGTGCATTAAAACTTTCAATATTCGGGGCCAATTTTGTCCTTTATCATACCTAGTCCTTTTCTTGCTGCCAAAAGTTTGATGTTGAATCTTTTTAACAAAATTTAGAGTTATTTTTGCTTTCAGTTTTTGAATAAAATACTGTTTTTATTTTAAGAAGTTATTATACCCCGCAAAACGAACTAGGTGAACTGCCTGTGGTGAGAGGACGACACCTATTGATTTTGAGTTCAGTAGGTCAAAGGTCAAGGTCACCGGCATCTGATAATGAAAAACCTTGTCCGCTCCGTAACTCCTCTTCCACTGAAGCAAAGCTCATGAAACTTCATAGGTAAACTGCCTGTGGTGAGAGGACGACCCTATTTAAGGTCAGTAGGTCAAAGGTCAAGGCCACCGGGACCCGAAAATGAAAAATCATGTCCGCTCTATAACTCCTCTCCCCCTGAAGCAAGTCTCATGAAACTTAATAGGCGGACTGCCTGTAATGAAAAGATGGCCCATATTGGTTTTGAGGTCAGTAGGTCAAAGGTCAAGCCCACCATTACCTGGTCATGAAAATCCCATTCCACGAAATCTTTACTCAAACCGTAGGGTGGGGAATTGGGGTAGGGGAGACTGGATGCGGGAGTATATTTGTCGCCCTTAAAAGGTGACAGCTCTAGTTTGTTTTGCTCTTTTATAGCATGTTTTTGAATTAAAAGGCAACTTGAATAGTAATGATTAATAATTAATTAATATTCTTTGTTTATACATTTAAATTTTAATCTGGATTCCCATGCCTGGATCAAAGTTGGTGAGTTCTCCGAAAAAGAGAGAAATAATGTTTTTATTAAAAAATATTTTCACAGGATAAACTGCTTTGCACATAACAAAACACAGTTTTAAGTTTTGTAAGCATATTGTACATTACCTTATTTTCCGGCTTCTCCGGTTACCTTCGACATCAAAGCCATGCGAACACTGTCATTCGCGCCATCGAGAGTGATTTGTGTAAGTTTTGTAACTTGTTTCGTAATTAACGTAAAATAAATAAAGTTTATACTTTACATACAAAGATCACTGGAAATTGATTCATTTACCTTACTGTGGCTGGTTCTTCACAGGAAAAAGTTGGTGGTCGATCCCCACCATGAAAAAATCCAACATCATATATACCCTAAAATGTGCTGAAAATGACATATGAAGCATATAATTATGTGATATGTCATTGGTGAAACACAATAGAACTTAAGCAAGTTAAGTTAGTGATACTGTCAATCAAAAGGCAGTGATGCTTTGGCTTTGGATGGAGTTCTTTCAATGTCTAATGATGTACCGACAATTTGGTGTGCCTGTTATGTGACACCATTCTATGGTGGGCAGAGTAGAGAGGGTGACTTAATCTTTGAGTGAGTCATACCTAGAATATAAATGATGTTTATGGTGTTGGTAAATAACAAACGTTGTTTCATGATAAAGTTAGCGCATTTATTTCCAGTGATGTATTTATCTGGTTCTATATATTATATCACACGTTTAAAACAGTTTATGACAGAATGTATTGTAACACCTTTTATATCACTTCGCCATCTTGCCGCATTGTTGTTGATGTCGATTTGGCAATAACTTTCAAAATGTTCAGAAATTGCGCACATTATCGTACACATCACATGGTCGTACATTTTATGTTCCTTTGTTATCGAGGTATCCTCATGACCCAGACAAATGACCCGATCTGGAAATGGTAATATTTATGCTTGAATGCTTTCATTTCTGTTTCTGTCAAATTCTTCCTTGCACTCTTCAAAATGCTTACACTTGTATATCTTGATGAGAGTTATAAATTTTTACAAAATTTTAATGTTTATCTTTTAGTAAACTATGTTTGCTTTACTTGATTATTCAATGATGACATGTCTTCTTCAATGCTCAGTTGTTGAATGGGGACATAAACCGGGCGGAACCGGGCGGAACCGGACGCTCTTGTGTATCGGAGTCTATCCTCCAAGCATGTTAAAGAACTATAAACATCTGTTCATTAGTAAGAGTAAGGCAGGTTACTGGATTCAAATGTATCGTTTCTCTCTCTCTCTCTCTCTCTCTCTCTCTCTCTCTGGAGTTCTTGAAATAAGCTGTTTCATGTTGATGACCTGTTAAAGAACATCCATTTCCTTCTTCTATGGTTCTGCTGTCTTACTGTCCATAATGCAGATTGGGACACATTTTCTAGTGTTGAAGATTTTGATGAAAAGCTTCAGTATGTTGTGTGTTTTGAGAAATACTTACCCATAAATTAGTTTCATTGATGTCTGCTCAATTTTCAGTAGGTAGGACGCATGGATTTACATGTTTCTATCCTTTTCTTTGGTAAATTATAAGGTTGAAGCCATTGGATTTTACGCTGCCTTGATTTTTAAATTGTTTTCATTAGTTATTCTTTATCTTTAATTTAATCATTTGTTATATTTTGCATGTTATAATATTTAACTTTATTGAACAAAAAAACTGTTGCTCAGAATTCTAAATACTGTCTTGGTAAATCACTTTACATGATAGTGAAAACTTTACTCATTAAATTCTGATTATGAATTTTTACAAACACACTTTGATAATTGGCACAGTCTTATTCAATAGGCAATTTAGCAATCTGAATCACTGAAAAGTACTGTATTTGTACATGAGTTAATAAAATGGTTGAAAAGGAAAGAGATTAGTCCGAAGGTATTTTTCAGAGGTGCACTATTTTGTCTCCGAATTAAAAATGTCACAAATTGTAACATATAAAAATAAAATATCCTATATCCAATACTAATAAGGTTAGTTATATACATAACTCATTTAAAAATTGAACATTGGACTTTCTGAATAAATTTCCTGAATAAAAGAAAAATAAATAACCCCATAACGTAAAAGTTCTGCTTCAAAACAGCATTACAATGTAGTCTTCACTGTCTTTATGAACGTCAGGAGCCTCGTGAAAATGACTGTAAGAACTTTAAAGTAAGAGTTTTGAATCCTCTGGCTAATTAATACAATAATATTACTGTTGACGTTTGCATTTTACAAAGAACTATATTCAGTGAAAAAGTATCTGAATGTAGTTTTTCAGTTTTAGAAACGGTGATTTAAAATTGTCTCTTTTTTTTTAGAAATCAAAGAGTGGTAAGACTGCATTTGTGAAGGTCCATGCCCCGTGGGATGTGCTGGCGAAGGGAGCTGAGTTGATGAACATGAAGATGCCCTTAGCGGTAAATGTTGCATACATACATGATAGAGAAGACAGCGTTGATTTCAGGAACAATAAATTATTTAAAGGGAGACACGGCAATCTTGATGCCGGTTTAATACATTTTCTCATATTAAAAAAACACTCAAAGTTAACATCAAATAAAGACTGAAACTTCAAATTTTGACTAGAGTTATTTCCCTTTTTAAAACTAAGTTAATTAGTTTCATGATTAAAATGATCAAGTATGGAAACTAGACGAGGAAATTGATCATACGCAACATGATCGCATATAGTCTTTGGAACAATTCCTTCTTAAACGTCCAACATCAACAGCCAGATTTAGTATGCATATTCTATTTTTCAGCCAAACGACATGGGTTTTGAATCGTCAAGCATGTTTCGTTGTTGCCCTACGCCATTTGACATTGACCCAGATCTGATCCAGGATGATGACAACTATTTCACCGCCCCCTTTAACAGGAACAGGATGGAGCAGTAAGTATAGTAACACGTCATATTTTAAATAAAAGTACGCGTTTATTTTATTATTGTATTATGTTTGGTAAAAAAAAAAGCACAGCCCTCGTTGTTCAGATGTGTAGGCACGTGCCTGCAGTCCCTGCTATGCCACTGAATCATTTGACCTATAGACAACTACAGTAATGTTAATTGGGTACATTTTGTTAACCCTTTCGCTGCCACAGTCGAAAACTTTGATTTTTTAACCTGTGTAGACCCAAATCAACATGCACACTATGGGCAGGCTGATCAGGGTTTACGCTGTTCATCACTCAGTAAGAATGTTTTTCATAACTCTTTAAATATAAAATATATCCGGAAGGTTTGAATTTGAATTTTAGCAGACGACATTTGAAATATGGCGCCGAAAGGGTTTAATTAATGTATTTAATTGCAGCATATGCATTATATCATAAATAAATCACATTGGTTGCGATTCCTTTAAAAACCCACTTTGATATGACATTTGGCAGTTTAATTACTTTAACAATATTTCAGACAAATATTTACAGGATTGTTTTTGAGATGTTGTTACCATTTTCTATGTTACCATGTTACTAATATATTGTGTTTCTCCTCTCTCTTTTTTGGCTCTGTTTAAACATGGTGTTCCCACCTTCTGATTGGCTGGTACAGTGGGCAGTAAGGAGCTTTCTCATTGGATGTTATTTTTACATACCGTATTCATCCCTTTAAGTGCCCCTGCACCTTAAATGCTTTCCAGATTGTAAGTTAATAAGCACCCTCTATTGTTAGTCAGAGAAAGTCAAAAAATCATTAAAAGACACCTAAAGTATCACTAACATTGCAGCATCATTGTGTGCAAGTCCATTTTTTTCTGTGCAAAGTAAGCACAATTCATCGAAAACTATGAAACGGGTTCATATATCAAACACTTACGATGCGGTAAATTCACAAGCTTTCTTAATTTGTTTTCCTAATTGCCACAATGTAGAAATTAATTACTTTTCAAGACTTTCACATTGTAGTTATCAGGCCATTTTAAATACCGGGATTATGGTAACCAGGAAAACATACCATTTCCTAATAAGCGCTCCCTTTTCAAAGTTATTTAGGGGTCTGGAGTACTTATAGGAAATTATACGGTATTTTACATTGAAGGCATTTGTTAATTTTAACTGGCTAAACAATTTAACGGTATCATGCTATTTGCATGCTGTCGTTTTCTAGCGCATATTTGGTGTTCAGTTATAGAATGTTATATATGTATTATATATTCCTGAGCTAAAAAGGTTCCAAAAATTTGGTGTTATGCAAATAGAGCACAATTTTACCAGTTATGTCTGTTTTATGTGCGAAATGGCAAATTTAAATCAAATTACGAACACAACTCTGTTCAATACCGGAAAATTAGCCGCTTTAAAGTGCCTATAACTTTAATCTCCTGATGATTTTAACAAAAGTATGGCATATTTTCTTCTTTTGGTGGTTTTCAAACTGATGGTATAAATATAAGAATTCTGGTGGTAGTCGATCTCGTTCAATAATGTTGTTTGAGAGGGCCTTGACATGAGATACCACATCGCTTTTTGGGACCAGGTTGACCGTGTTTCATTTATTTATATTTCTGGTCTATTTAACAATTAAAAAACAAAATTGAACTAGCTATAATACCTACACAACTAGTAGTATTTTCTGATAGAGTTTTCTTTCTTTTAAGAAGGATTCTTTAAAGCCCTGATATCATGGGAGGTGGAGCTTTGATGTGATTTCATTCTTGATAATCTATGTATATATACATTGTTGGATAGATTGATTTCATTTGATAGAATGATTTCACTCGTTCCTCTACCCCTCGGGTCAGTGTAAATGAAAAAGTTATAAAATGGAAATATTCTCTAGTGCAGCTGCTGTTGCAGTACCAAGCATAACTCTCTATGGAGCAACTTTAGTAAGTTATAGTCGATATCAAAACTGAATGAAGAACTGAAAAGCCCATAAAACTATAAAACAATTTTCTTTCTTTACTGTTTACTGTGAACACAAATGCTTCATACAGTATTTGTGGGCACTATTGTCTTCAGTTTTATCTATTAAAGTTTATTTCGAGGACTGAACATGAAACTATCGGTTGCGTTCAGGGTTCTCCCATCGGCAACCACGTTGGTTAACTTTGGATTACCGATGGCCACTGCTGGTAACACTTGGGACCAACGAGGCCACCGATACTACCTCAGGAAAAGTCGCGGGAAGATTGGTGACCAATGTTCTTTATTTAACTACAATTACACTATTTTTGTGTTCAACCCTCAATTTCAAGGTGCATGGTTTTATTGATTTGCCATTTCAAGCAATAAAATGCTTAGTGAATTAAAGGGGTCGATGCACTATCTTCAAACGCGATTCATTTAAAAGGACTGAAATACTTGAAAAAAGCTGAAAGAATTATCAAAATGCCATGAAAAATAAAGGAGATGACCTATTGAGATTGTGTAAAGAACATAAATGGAGGCGGCCAACTTGGAACGATGACATCATCACGCCTTTTTACCATATGTGGCATATGGACAAAATACATTATAAAGCAAAGAAAATCACTAAAATTGATTAAAAATAAATTTACAGAAATTGTATGCTTATTTTGCATTTGCAATAATTTTCTTTGCTTTAGAAGACATTTTGTCAGTATGCCATATATGGTAAAAAGGCCATTAGGACAAATGTCCTTTATTTTCATGGCATTTTGATCATTCTTTTAGCTTTTTTCACGTTTTTCAGAGCCCTTTGAAAATAGTGCATCAACAGCTTTAATGCTAGTGGGAACTGTTGTCAAGAATTTGTAGTTAGTATGATCTATTTTATTCAATAAAAGAAAAGCCCGTAAAAGAAAATGATTTTATAGTATTTTATGTCTGCATTTGCTTGTATTTTTTGTTTTTTGCATTCTTATTTCACATCCAACAGAAGACCTGTACAAATAATATAATATATATTTTCAGTTACATTGTATACAATATAATATAACCAGTTTGTGTTTTAAATGAATTGTTAGACTGTTACAAAGTGGATTAGCGCATAAATGGTAACTCGGAAATAAAACTGCATTAAGGGAGCTTGCTACATGAGTAGAATAAATGTAGTACATTAGTAGTTTTACATTGCCATGATGCTGCTAAATGCAACTTCAAAGTATGTGCAGCTTTACATGCCTCAGTATAAATAAACTGGTTCCCAGTGTAGCATTACATGCTTCATTATAAACTGGTTCCCAGATAGGTTCCACTCCTCTATACATTACCAACAGTTATGATACAATTGGTGCTGGTATCATGGCCCTTTTTTATGAAACAACGACCATGTTGATCGTAAATCAATTTCTTAAATGCTTCACTATAAATTACTTTTCAAATAAATTTCGTTTCATTTCATTTTCTTAAACTTGATATTTCTACACTGTAGAAGTGAAAGAAGTGAACGATTTTAACATTTGAGACTTATCGTAAGATTTTTAATAAAACATGGCCCTGATATGTCAAATGTTCTTGTTGGTAAAAACAAAGGAATCCAGAATTTGAGGTTTATGATGAGATCGGTTAGATCTGTTACTAAGAAAAACATCCACAATTGGTCAGTTTTAGGGGTTTATAGATCATTTTTAGTCATTTTAGTTGTTACAAAACATTTGAACACATGCAAATGATAATGTGGCAATTCCGAATACATCATATAGCTATACTGTTTATTCATTTCGAGGCACATGCCAAGCAAGCTAGAACTGATCAAGATCCTGGCCTTTTTATTTAGTCCTTAGTTTGGTAATGTAATCAGAATCCAACCGAGAACCAGCGATTACTATATTTAATGAAGTTTGCCGGGAACCATCCAAAAATATTGCTGTATATTTCATGAAGTTTGTCAGGAACCAACCAAAAATATTACCAAAAAATATTACTATATTTTATGAAGTTTGCCGGGAACCAGTTAACAGTATTACTTTATTTTATGAAGTTTGCGATGATTTTTCAGTAACTCCTGACATGCAAGCCTCCTTATGCAGTTCATTTTTGTACTAATAGTCTCCCATTTCTGTCTTGTTTCCATAGCAACTGAGTGATCATAATAAAGAGATGAATTCACCGACCCTAACTTTGTCAATTCGCTGAGATTGGTCTCTTTTGCAACTTTACTTTCTTACTATGTTTTGTTTTTTAACATAATTTTTAGCACATTTTAGGACATATGATATGATGGTAGATTTTTTTTTGTGGTAGAGGCAGACCACCCCATTTTTAGCTCGACTATTCGAAGAATAAGAGAGCTTATGTAATCACCCCGGGGTCGGCATTGGCGTCGGCGTCCCACATCAAGGTTTGCGTGTAAGCTGTGTTTACAAGTCTATATCTCTTACATTTCTTATCCTAGCACAACCAAATTTGGCCATGGGCTTCCTTATAGCATTATCTTAAGGGCTGCATAAGCAATTTTGGTTCCTGTAACCCATGGGCTCCCATGGAACCTAAATTATGATGGCCCATAAAACGTGTCCCATTTCACATCAAATTTTGCGTGTAAGCTGTGTTTACAAGTCTATATCTCTTACAATTCTTACCCTAGCACAATCATATTTGGCCATTAGCTTCCTTATAGCATTATCTTAAGGGCTGCTGAAGTAATTTTGTTTCCTGTAACCCCTGGGCTCCCATGGAACCCAAATTCTGATAGCCCTTAAAATGTGTCTGTTTCACATCAAATTGTGTGTGTAAGCTGTGTTTACAGGTCTATATCTCTTAAATTCAGGACTAAATTTTGGAATTGGTTTCCTTATAGTATGTTGTAAAGGATTGGGTAAGTAATTTTATCTTCTGCAAATTCTGGGCTCCTATGGAACCAAAATAGTGACGGCCCATAAAATGTGCAATAAAAGCAGATCTAGGTTTGCATGTAAGCATGTATATATCTATAAATTTGGTTTGGGATTTCTTATAGCATTATGCATCTTATTTATACTTCACTCATATTGTGGCAAGGGCTCACTCCTCACCCCCCCCCCCCCCACCCACACCACCCCCCCCCTACCCCCCACTGCCCCCACCCAACCCTCCACACATTTTTTTTTTTTTTTTTATATTTTTTTTTTAGCTCACCTAAGCCGAAGGCTCCAAGGTGAGCTATTGGGATCACTCTTCATCCGTCGTCCGTCGTCGTCGTCGTTAACTTTTGCTTCAAACGACTTCTCCTCAGAAACCACGTGGCCAATTTTGACCAAACTTCACGTGAATGATCCTTCGATGAATGCTTTTGAGATTTGTTAAAATTAGGTCAAGTGCGACATCCAAGATGGCCGCCATTACCATATATGGTTGAAACCTTAAAAAATCTCTTCTCAATAACCGCTGGACAGATTTCAACAGTTTTTCTTTTAAAATGATCGCCAACGTCTAGACTATCAAGTTTGTTCAAAATGAAGTCCCCGGGTTCAAAAATGGCCATGCCCATGGGTCCAAATAGTTTGTATATTGAGATTTTGCTTTTTTTATTCATATAGGACATATAGGAAAAAAACTTTACTTAAAAATCTTCTTCTCTGAAACCACAAGGCACAGAGGTCTCATGTATTACATGTAGCATCAGTTTATGGTCCTCTACTAAGTTTGTTAAAATGGTGACCCTGGGGTCAAGTTTGTTCCCTCCCCGTGTGTCACAATTTTTTTTTAAAATCTTCTTCTCGGAAACTGCAAGAGCCAGAGGTTAGATATTTTGCATTTACTATAAGCTTATGGTCCTTTACCAAGTTTGTTCAAATGGTGACCCATTTGGCCCCGCCCGAGGTCACGTTTTACATAGACGTCTATGGGAAAAAACTTAAAAATCTTCTTCTCTGAAACTGCAAGAAACAGAGGTTTAATATTTTGCATTTGCTATAAGCTGTATGGTCCTCTACAAGTTTGTTCAAATGGTGACCCAGTGGTCACATTTGGCCCCGCCCCGGGGGTCACAGTTTTACATAGGCTTGTATAGGGAAAAACTGAAAAAAATCTCAACTCTGGAACCACATGGCACGAGCTCTCATGTATTACATGTAGCATCAGCTTATGGTCCTCTACTTAGTTTGTATAAATGGTGACCCTGGGGTCAAATTTGTCCCCGCCCCGGGGGTCACAGTTTTACATAGACTTATATAGGAATTTCTTTTTAAAAAATCTTCTTCTCGGAAACTGCAAGAGCCAGAGGTTTGATATTTTGCATTTACTATAAGCTTATGGTCCTTTACCCAAATTTTGTTCAAAATGGTGACCCCTGGGGTCACATTTGGCCCCGCCCCAAGGGACACATGTTTTACATAGACATGTATAGGGAAAAACTTAAAAAATCTTCTTCTCTGAAACTGCAAGAGCCAGAGGTTTAATATTTTGCATTTGCTATAAGCTTATGGTTCTCTACCAAGTTAGTTCAAATGGTGACTCAGGGGTCACATTTTGGCCCCCGCCTGGGGGTCACAGTTTTACATAGGCTTGTATAGGGAAAAAACTGAAAAAATCTTCTTCTGGAATATCACATGGCACGGAGCTCTCATTTATTACATGCATCAGCTTATGGTCCTCTACTTAGTTTGTTCAAATGGTGACCCTAGGGTCAAATTTGTCCCCGCCCCGGGGGTCACAGTTTTACATAGACTTATATATGAAAAAAAAAAATCTTTTCGGAAACTACAAGAGCCAAAGGTTTGATATTTTGCATTTACTATAAGCTCATGGTCCTCTACCAGTTTTGTTCAAATAGTGACCCTGGGGTCACATTTTTTCATAGGCTTGAATAGGAACTGCAAGAGCCAGAGATTTAATATTTTGCATTTACTATTAGATTATGGTCCTCTACCAAGTTTGTTCAAATGGTGACCTTGGGGTAAAATTTGACCTCACTCCGTGGGTCACAGTTTTACATATAGGAATCATATTAAAGTCTTCTTCTCTGGAACTACAAGAGCCAGAGGTTTAATATTTCGCACTTACTATACTCTTATGGTCCTTTACCAAGTTTGTTCAAATGGTGACCCTGGGTTCACATTTGGCCCAGCCCCAGGGGTCACGTTTTACATAGACTTGCATAGGGAAAAACTAAAAAAATCTTCTTCTCTATAACCACAAAGCACACAGCTCTGATATATTACATGTAGCCCTGGGGTCACATTTGGCTCTGCACAAGGTGTTACTCTCTAGCACCTTCATTTTGTAACTGATCTTTACCAAACTTTGTCAGGGTCTTAAACTGTCTATATCAATGTTGTTATACACAACAGAGCCCACATTTCTTGAACAATCTTAACCAAACTTGCACAGATTGTATATGACCATAAGTTTTTGAAGAAGTTCGATAATGTGCCAGAACTCAGGTGATCGCTTTAGGGCCATCTTGGCCCTCTTGTATTGGTTCAGATTTACTCAGGTGAGAGATATAGGGCCATCATGGCCCTCTTGTTTACATATATCTGTGTTGTTTTGGTAAATTCTTACACATAACTTCTTACACATATATATTGCCCCCTTCACCCATTCCCTGCCTCTCCACATCCCCCCCCCCCCCCCCCCCCCCCCACCCCCCTTGAAACTTGATTATTTTTTACATATTTCATGTTTTTGTCAATTCTTACACATAGTTATCTTACATAGCTTCTTACACATATATGTTGCTCTCTCACCCCCGCCACTCCCCCATCCACACTCAAAACTCCATTTAAAAAAACAACAACAACATATTTTTGTGTTGTTTTGGTGAATTCTTACATAGCTTCTTACACATATATTGCCCTCACCACCCCCACTACCCCCATCACCCACCCCACCTCTCCCCCACCCCCACCCCACCTC
>JAWPHD010018124.1:0-41333 GCA_037043455.1 Cyrtodaria siliqua | reverse complement strand
AAACATAAAATAGTGTGTATTAACAATAATGACATATTATAAACGTTTAGTGTCATCTGTAACTTGTTGCGCTCAATAATAAGTTACTATGATCGCATTCTTGGCCAGGATAGTAAAATCGTCTAAAATTGTCTCGTCTCTCACTGCTGCGGGTTCGAATCACACTGGAAGCTCGACTTTCAAAGTGAGAAAGTGTTGATTCTTACGAATGGCGGGACGTATAAATTAATGGTTTTACCCTGGTTTAATCGAGTGATATGCCTCTACCACAAACACAATCGACCGTCATATATGGCCTAATATGTTCGAAAGACGACGTAAAACAACATTCAAACAAACACACGGTCTTACACTCTGTTTTATTATAAACACTATTGCTTATCTTAGTACACTGTTTATAACAAGCTAAAATAGTCATCCATTGTAACAATCTCAGAGCTCGGGCGTGTCATACATGTGTTATAATAGAATTTGTGTCGTTCGTTTTTATTCTGTTCTGTTTCTGTGTTTAATCCTATTTCATGTGTCGTTGTTAACGTTGCATTTAATTTCTATGTACTATGTAAAGGTTCTCTTAAGTTTGCGGGTATCTTTCCAAATGTTCGTTTCCACGGTAATTAGCTCCACCCGATCCATTGTACAGTTAACATTCTTTTAATTATGCAATAAATGTACAGTTCTATATATTCACAACACATTTCTAGGCCTAAATTATACATGTATATACACGGCGTCGAAGCGCTAAAATCGTGTTTCTTTTCTACATGTTTCTTACTTCAGTTTCGAACTCCACTCCTCAACCCTCTTCAATACAAATCAGTTCTCCCCAAATTAAGAAAGATCACGTGACAGCGATGTTAGTCAATACCTTCGGACCCGCCCCCTTAATGTGAAACCATATACCTTGACAAAGTCACGTGATCATATCTGTAATTTAGATAATTGTTAAACTGCGTAATAAATACCATGTTAAGCAGATGTCAATTATAAAATCAAATTCACGCTAGATGTGAAACTAGAAATAAAGAACATGCAACAATATTAAATTGAAATACATATATACAGTTAATAGACAACAGGGTAATATATTCTTTGCGACATTCTCAAGTTCTAAAATGCGTAAGAGTCTCAAGATCTAAAATATTATTCAAACTACTTTAATTGTTAATTTCACTTGTTCACATGAAGATTTGAACTTTACATTTCATTTAACGACTCAATACTTCAAAATCATCAAAATAGATTACATTAAAACAAACATGAATGTTACACTCTAACACATGTACATAATGTCGTGGTGTATATCAATTGTTTCAGTTTTAACATTATAGTAGTTTAATAGTTTTATAGTAGGTGTTGGCAAATTGTAGTATATCAGTATTTAATGTCCGAACTAAATGCGTGTGACGTCTTGAAATTCGAGCCTAGGTATCAAACATGCTTTAGATTAAAATGTCGAATTGATAATTGATAATTTATTTTAAAATGATCAAACGCTTATATTTTTGTAAAAAATCAAAGTGTGTGTATGTAACGATTCTATAATCATACTTAAGGAGGAAATACTTTTTTTACATTTCTATGTGTGAAAGATCAACATTTCTCAGTAAAAAACAATTCATAATCGCTAAATATAATTCCGAACACAAAAATAACTGTGACGTTAATTTATGACGCAAATTAGGTGTTGTTGACGTCGTAGTCATTGGTCTAAAACAACAAAAAGCAACACCCTGTTTAAAACCATATTTAAAATGTAAAATATAGATTATTTTGCTTCTGCGTTGAGACCGATTATAAGGAAATCCTTTGCTCGATAGAAAGAATGTTATTATCACTCGAGGCTCCGGGTTCAATCCTCCGTGGTGCCACTGAGTTTCGTCGGTGTGTTCTTGGGCAAGACACTTTCCCTAAGCCTCGTCCGTTGGATGGGAACGTAAACCGGGCGGTCCCGTGAATCGTTCTATCCTCCGAGCACGTTAAAGAACCATAGAAATCTATTCGATAATAAGAGTAGGGCATTGTATCCAAAGGTGGCCTCTCAACGTTATGTGATCTAGTGTAAGGTGGTGTTATATTGGATGGAAAAATAATGACTGAATGAGTAAATTGAATTGAATTTTGTTTAACGGCTCATCAATATATTATATGTTATTTAGAGCCGCCCCAGAGAAAGTTGAAGGTTTATCATAACTTATTGAGTGGGGGTGAAATTGAATTGAAATGAATATTGTTCAATGGCTCATGAACATATTATATGTTATTTAGAGCCGCCAAGGGAAAGCTGAACGTGTATTTTAACTTATTGAGTGGGGGCGTGGGGGTGGGGGAATTGAATTGAATATTGTGAGCGGTATGAATTTCAATATGCAAATATGTTGGCTCTTATCCGTTTCATTACGTAATAGTCATTAACGGCCTGATGGGATGCCACAGTAAATTGTGTAACAGTAATTATCGACACAGCAGGGTAATAACCACATATCACGCACCTGACCATGGTATCCCATTATGCGGTTAGTGACTATTAGGTAATGCCACAGATAAGAGTAAAACAATTGAAATTCATATCGCACACAAGTATACTTGTCCGGATTTAGAGGTTACATTGCACCATTGCGTTTGTGCTTCCGTGGTGTATAGCCAAATAGCGCCTAATAAAAAACGTTTCCCTGTCTTACTAGTGATACAAAATGCATATTTTTGATTGCTTTTTGTTATTATTACCTATAATTCAGCCAAATGATGTATTGTGAAATTGATTAGTGTTTGTTTGAGATATTTAATTATAACTGACATAGACAGTAAAGCGAAAGTAGAAATGGGGTAAATCTATCTGTGACGTGTCAAAATAGAACGTGACGTCATTCAACAGATTGGCTTGTTCTTACTTGATACATGACCCCCTGTTTTTATTGCATTTTTATATTGGCGGACGCTCGATCGTTTGATTGATATGTGTTTTAAAATTTTAATTTTTTATCTCTTGATGTACATTCGTCCTATATAAAACAAAGAAGGAAAATCAATGATGCAATGTAACCTAGAGTCCTTTTGTAAGGGAAACAGATTTGTATCTCGGTTAACACGCCTCACTCCATCCCCCCCCCCACCACCCCCCCCCCCCCCCCCACCACCACCCACCCACCCCTCCCCAACCACCCCCACCAACCACTCCCCCCACCACCCCCTCTCATACAAGCACACATACATGTGAAGCAACGAAATCATACGTATTACCCAGGACCCACACTCCCATCATAAACATACGTATACACATATACACGTGTAGCAACTTGAAACTGAATAAATCAAACGTTTGCAACTTATCGATCAATTACTTCAGTGATCTCGGTATTATATTTGGGTCTATATTGCATTTATACTATGTATAATTATATATATTTTTATTGGTAAGCAGAATGAAATATCGTCGTGGTATGACTGAAACATTGTTACAAGAGATGTTAACCGACCCTCGACCCACCCTCATATAAACGCATACATGCATGCATATTAACGAAATCATACGTGTTACCCCCGTGCCGTATTACAATTAATGCCATAGATATTACGGTAAATGAATCAAGCGTTATACACCTAATAGTGTATTTTCACTCTCTCTGGGGTGCGTTGATGAGCGGTTAAACAAAATTCAGTTCAATTCAATTTCGTTATTTAGTCATTATCTCACCACTCAGTACGTTATAATGCCACTTTCCATCTTCTCTGGTGTATAGATATCAATTGATGTTTATGGTCTGGGGCGGCTCTAACCTTTAATGTGTTGATCAGCCGTTAAACAATATTCAATTCAATTTCCCCCATTCAATAATTTATTCACTATTTCCACACTCAATAAGTTACAATACCAAATTCCCTTCCCTCTGGGGCAGCTCTAAATAACCTATAATGTGTTGATGAGCCGTTAAACAAGATTCAATTCAATTCAAATTATTTATTTTGTCAATATTTTACCACTCTATAAGTTATAATACAACATTCCCTTTTCTTTGGCATAGCTTTAAATAACCTGTAATGTGTCGATGAGCCTTTGAACAATATTCAATTCATTTCAATTTCCCCCCACTCAATAAGGTCTCCTGATTTAATCATTGTTTCATCACTCACTAAGTTATAATACTACATTCCACACTCTTTGGGGCGGCTCTAAATAACTTATTATGTGTCCATGAGCCGTTGAACAATATTCAATTCAATTCAATTCCCCCTCACCCCTAGCTGCCCTCATCCACTCAATAAGTTATAATACACCTTCAACTTTCTGTGGGCGGCTCTAAATAACATATAATGTGTTAATTAGCCACTGAACAATATTCATTTCCATTCAATTTTCCCCCAATCAATATGTTATAGTACACCCTTAAATTTTCTCTGGGGCAGCTCTAAATAACAAGTAATGTGTTCAAGAACCGTTGAACAATATTCAATTCAATTCAATTCACCCCCCCCCCCACCACCACCCCCCCCCCCCCCCCTCCCCCCCCCCCCTCACACACACACACATACACACACTCAATAAGTTATAATACACTTTCAACTTTCCCTGGAGCGGCTCTAAATAGGCGGCTCTAAATAACCTATAATGTGTCCATCAGCCGTTGAACAATATTCAATTCAATTCAATTCCCCCCTCACCCTTAGCCGACCCACCCACACTCAATAAGTTATAATACACCTTCAACTTTTTGTGGGCGGCTCTAAATAACCTATAACGTGTTAATTTGCCATTGAACAATATTCATTTAAATTCAATTTTCCCCAAATCAATAAGTTATAGTACACCCTTAAACTTTCTCTGGGGCAGCTCTAAAAACCATTAATGTGTTCATGAACCGTTGAACAATATTCAATTCAATTCAATCCCCCAACCGCCCCCACCCCACCCACACACACACACAATAAGTTATAATACACTTTCAACTTTCTGTGGGCGGCTCTAAATAACCTATATGTGTTCATGAGCCGTTGAACAAGATTCAATTCAATTCAATTTTCCCCCACTCAATAAGTTATAGTACACCTTTAACTTTCTCTGGGGCAGCTCTAATTAAGCTATAATGTGTTCATGAACAGTTGAACAATATTCAATTCAATTCAATTCAATCCCCCACCCCCACATACGCACACTAAACAAGTTATAATACACTTTTAACTTTCTGTGGGGCGGCTCTAAATAACCTATAATGTGTTCATCAGCCGTTGAACAAGATTCAATTCAATTCAATTTACTCGTTCAGTAATTATTTCTCCACCCAATACGTTACACTGGATCACATAACGTTGAGACGCCCCCTGCGGATACAATGGCCTTGCGGACACCATGGCCCCTGCGCTACTACAGAACACATCGCAATACCTTAAACGTAATAACGCAGGTTTTACTATTAGATAATTAACTATCTATTCATAATCATACACTGAGGTTAACTCCTTTCACAAAACCTGGATCCTCGAAGGAAAACCAATGGAAAAAAATGGTAAAATAATTTTAAAAACATTGTTGAAATATTGTACCTTAGTATTATTTAAATGTTACAAAAGTAACATCATTCCCTTGACAGCTTCCCGTGATTGCGAAATACCAGTGTTTAATGTATGGATATTTTTTCAAATATGTATTTTTCTAAAAAGCTTAGTCACTGGTGGGATTTTAAGACCTACGTGCCGTATAAACAAAACAATATACATGAACTGACTAGGTGCAGATAACGTACTAAATACAAGTAAATGTCCGTTGAGGCTATATATTATTTCACTATACAATATTATCAATATCAATTAATGTCTAATATCATTATAATAGTTAATAATATATAAATTAGTACGAACAAACAAGTGTACTTACCATTATATCCGTCTTTATCAACAGCCGAATGTGAAATAAATGGTAAACGAAAATAGAATATTGGAAATACCAATAATTTCTATTTTAGTGTCGGCTGTAATACGTTTATATCTGATATTGCGTAACAACTGATACCGAAAGACAATATACAGTGTTTTACAAACATGAACGCATATGAAATATCAATATAATTTGCATGTTGAAAGTTGTGTACAGTCTGTTAATATTGTTATTAATTAAATTAGCGATATGTTTAATGCATAACGCGCACTAACGTCAGGTTAAACTCTGCAATATGCGGCCGTGGCTACACTCAATTATAAGCCTAATAATTTCAATGACTAACGTGTACTATTGTTCTAAGCCATCGTTTATGTTTTGCATAAACACTTCAGTATATCAGTAACAGTTACTGTAACGGTTGTTGCATAATAGTATATAATTATTTAACACATGATGTACTATAATAAATAAAACAACTATATATAATACTTTATCCGTAAAATGTATATATAATAATAAGTTGTTGTTGTCGCCAGTACTTAGATATCTCCGCCCCTATTGTTGATGTCGTAGTATATTGACAATAGTTTATATAGGCTGGGACCCAACCTGACGTATCGTGCAAAAAAAACACTTTTGGTTTACCCGGAAAGATAAACTCGTGATTTTTTGCATATCAATAGCTGAAACTGTACTCTATACGAAACCACTGTATGGATTAATGGTATTCTTTGCATTTCGTAACACCAACGCATTTTCTACGGAAGCCCATAAGTGATAAGAAAATATTGATATTCAAAGAAAAAAGGTGTACAAGTTTATATTTTAGCGATATGATTTTGTTTTGTACATAAATAAGACATATGCACGCCTAATTATATTCTGTTTATGCAGAATGCAATTTTCAATTATTTTTTTTAAATCAAAAGCGGTTTAAGGATTGAAGATGGCGGGCAGATGGGTGGAGGGAGGGACGGGCATACACCTTTTGGCTAAAGCTTTCATGCACGTTGTTAATAACTTCTGTAAATTGTTTTCGGTTAAAACCAACTTTACTGTGAAGTGTTATATCGTTAAGATGTCACTTTCTTACGAGCAAGACCGATTTTCTCCTTTTCAGAATAGAGTTATGACCCCTGAGTTACTTAACAAAAATGCACATTTTGGGTAAAGCTTAGGTGCAAGGTTTCTTTATCTTATTTTGGATTTTAACTAAAATTGCTGTGAAGCCTTATATCAAACAGACATCACTTCCTTACGATCAATGTGTACCTTTGCCTTTTCTAAATAGACTAATGGCCCCTGATTATCTACGAAAACACATTTTTGTGTTGAGTTTATGTTAATTAATCAAGTTTTGTTGAAAATTAAACAACATTTTGGGTGGACATTTTATATACAAATAGGATACCAGTATATGTTAATAATATTAATGATAAATCAAATTGTTTTGCCATTTTGGAATAGAGGTATGGCCCTTAATTTACTTAGAAAATATGGTTATTGCAACAACTATCTTGAATTGTGTAGGGTTTAAACCATATCGTTTAGTGTGAAGTTTTAATAACATTAACATACTGGCAGATATTTAGAATCCGTTCGATGGTAGCTTTTAGATTTCTTAATACAGTTATGGCCCTTTAATTTACCTTGAAAATAGAATAGTAGTTACTGCAATTACTGTCTTATCAAAATGTAAACTTCCAAAATGGTTCACTATTTTGTTACAGACGTTTGATTGTATTTATCAGAAAAATAACGGGGTTTTATTGACTAGTTTCGTTGGAAGGCGATTGACCGACGTCGTTGTTTGGGTATGACGTCTGACAGAGTTTCTCCAAAACATCTTGAATACTATCTAAATGATTTATTTGAAATTTGCACTTTTGTTACATATGATCATTAACTGTCCAACCAACATTGATGTTTCTGTGACCTTGAGTTTCAAATCTAGGTTCTGATTGATTGAACAGGCAACTTCTGGTTAAGAAGTTTGTCAACGTTTCTCAAACATATCATGAACTTGAATATTTTCCTACGGTTTGTATCGCCTTGATCCATGGGACGCAATGTATTAAATAGTGTAATAGAATCATGTTTACAGTTTAAAACTATAAGTATCACTAAATGTGATCCATATCCTATTTCGAGTCAGAAACAATTGATGGTATAAAAGTCGAGAAGGAAATATAACATTCACAGAACACAATCAATCAACCAAACACACGTATTTGAAACAAACACCAATCACAAGGATAGAAAATAGCAAAGTATGCGAAATGGCAAACTCAAACGGTTGAAATATGGGTACCTCCTTGGAATGGTCAGTGACAATATGGGTACCTCCTTGGAATGGTCAGTGACATAAAGGCTGCTGGGGTTAAACCAGGTTCTAGGGTGCACCATACCTCACTCTTACCCCATTTGCATTCCAATAAAATTCGACCAGCCAGGCTATAACCCCTTACAAACTAGGAAGTATGAATAGCAATTAGTAGGCAATATAAGTATAGCACAAAATGATCATGTATATATGAATAGAAATTCCCAGAAAGCCACAAAGCAAATACTTGTCTGAAGCCAGGACAAAAAAAGAATGATGACGATCAGACAATATTAAATAAAACATTAGGCCTATTTAGGTAGAAGCACATGCATTCATTACGATATATAGTATTGAAGGATAGAGATAGAGAGCAGAAGAAGGCCCTTTACTCTCTGGGGCGGCTCTAAATAATCTGTACTGTGTTGATGAGCAGTTAAACAACATTCAATTCAATTCAATTATATACTATAACTATATTCTTTCTAGCCTTCTATATTATATATCGTAATAAATTCCTGTGAGTAGAAGTTATCATAGGGTTAAAAACCAGTCGGGTCATCGCAACATTAATTGTAAAGCATTGTGGCGAACTGTAAATGGGTCAACATCTAAACATGCAGTGCATTGCATAATGATAGGGTCATATCCTATTTTGTTATGTTTGTTAACAAGTTTAACACAGATTGTATGAATGTGACAATGACCAATAATCTCTGTACATATAGTCACCACAGTATTCACGTTGTGACAGACCTTGTGGCAGAAGTGTTCTGACAATACTTTAAGTAAATCAGGGTTATGATAATAAACCTTCGCAAAGGTTTGTCCGGATATAAAACTCAATGAAGCACTATTAAAGCTGGAGTAGATGAAAAGCAAAACAAACTTCCAACTATGTACGGTATTCCTAATTTTCAAAAACAGCCTAATAAAGCACACTTTCTTCCTATTTCTAGTGTCTGCACCACTACTGACATCTCCAAAGGTATAGCGTCCTGTCTTACTGCCGCTGTAGATCACGTAACACAATATTGTGCTAAAGCTTATGCTGACTTGTGGATTAATATATTTTGGTCGATATTACTTTCTTGAAAACGAATGCAGTAAACGTCACGCAAACCTTTTCAAATATAAGCTTATTGCTCTTATTCAATATTTATTTTAGTGAATAAACACTAATGTTTGCTCAGCATTATACTGCGGTAGAATAAAATGTAATCTTTGGCATATCACTCCGCCATTAAAACAATCAAAATGGACTCTACCATTGCGTTTTCCATAGGGTTTCATTATATCGTTCGTTCTTACCATCACTTTCTAAAATTTCACAGCTCTAAACAGCCTACCTAAAATTAAAATACTAACCTAAATTCATCAAAAATGTCCAAAGTAAGCGGAGTTCCGTTCGATTGTTTACCACTCAGCACCACCCCGTGGCATTAATGGTGTCAGGTCACGGAGATGATTTCTGATAACCATTTTGATATTTTAGCTATGATCATGTGACAAATTATGACGTAATCGCAGACTATTTTCTAAGACGTTGACAGAGTCACATGGTGATCCTGGTAAAGATTGGGTAATGATCACTGTTAAAAGGCTTATCAAAGGAGGTTGTCACCTTCTTATTTTGCAACGCACTGCATGTTTAGTGGTTGACCCATTTACAGTTCACCGCTTTGCTTTCCACTTGATTGTGCGATCGCCGGAAAGATTGTGGACCTATGATGACGTCTACCTAAATCCTGAAAGGACGGTAACGTTCGATGGTTGTCTTTAATATTGTCTAGTCGTGCCCTTAACAGTGTCAAAATTGAAATGATCTCTCTTGTCATAGAGTTGGCTTATTATTTCTCAGTTTCAATCGCGAGATGTAAATCGAGTAAAGAAGATATAGGAACTATGAGAAATATTAGCTTTTTTGAGGTGAAGTTCTTTGGAAAGAAAGTATATGTAGTAAAGAAAAGAAAGGGTTGTAATTGTCCAAAATATCATCCATATAACAAGAGGTATAATAAAAGGCTTCAATTACATCTGCCTAAGCGTATCTGGTAAAAGACTAAAAATGAAACCTCTAACATAACAAAACAAAAACAAATCTGCAACAAGAGTTGCACATTTCGTTCTCATTTGGGATTCCAACAATTTGTCTATAAACAGTAGTGTCATACTTAACTAGTTCCATATGTGTAAAAAATATTATCTTATATGAATATAAATGCTTCGAAAACAACTACGTGACAAGTCCACATAGTGTAATTGTCCAAAACCCTTCAGCTAAATATTAGTGAGAATCAGAACTCGTTTACTGTAGTTGCCGTGTACTCAGTCTGAAATTTAACTATTTGCAAACATCAAGGGCGATAACATGGTAAACCACTCCTCAATTGTTCTCATTGTCAAACAAAACCGAGACCTTAATAATATTACCCCAAAAAGCATGGAAAATCAAATGCTATTTATTACAATCATCGTGAAAACAATCACGCTCCTTAGTCCGAGGACGGTATCCTCTTTGTTCAATTAGAGTATTACACAGTAATTGATAATATTTCAAAGGAAAGTAGGAAACAATCAGACGATGGAATTTTTCGACAATTTAGAGCAATAACTTGGTACTCGTCTAACCTGTCTGAAATCCGTTTGATATAAAGTTACACGCCAAATTGTGTGAAAATCGAAACCAATTTATTTAATGTATTGTATACGAAAGCTGAAATTTGCATTTTTGCAATGATCAAGGGCAATAACTCAGTAAGGCAGGTGTCAATTCTGCTCATTGTCATCTTGTCAAAGTTCATATTCATATAAAGTCTCACACTAAATAATGTGAAGATCGGAATCCGTTTACTAAAGTAATGTGTATACTCAAGCTAAAATGTGACTATTCTTTCAATAACCAAGGGTAATAACTTTAAAGCAAGTGTCAGTTTTACTCAGTATTGAACTTGTCAAAGGCCTTGTAGGTATAAGGCCTAACACCATACAACATTCAGTGGAAATCGGAAACCGATTACTGCAGTTATTGTGAACACAAGAAATTCGCATTATCCCTGGCACAGGACAAAACAAAATGCATAAAAGGTCTATAACTCTTGTTAAAATTAGTAAAGTGTAACATAATCAGGTCTTGATTCTGTAGTTTGATATTTCATATACACATATAGGTTTCAAATACTGGAACTGTATTTCCCTAAAAGGACGTGTGCAAATTTCTTTATTTTCCTTTGAATGTTTGTTCATCGATTTTCATATATTGGCTTGGTACGAATGGGTTACCGTAGAAATCGCGATGCTGTTACGAAATGCAAAGTATGCCAGAAGTCCATACAGTGGTTTCATATGTACAAGACCCCCATCTGTTAATATTTAAAAAATCAGGAGTATATCTTTCCGGGTAAACGTTTTCGTTTTTTTCAGGCTTGGGTCCCCGCCTA
This sequence comes from Cyrtodaria siliqua, assembly GCA_037043455.1. Lineage (NCBI taxonomy): Eukaryota > Metazoa > Mollusca > Bivalvia > Adapedonta > Hiatellidae > Cyrtodaria > Cyrtodaria siliqua. The sequence continues at coordinate 29,698 of JAWPHD010018124.1, read as the reverse complement.
ATAGATAGATATAGATAGATATTTTATTCAAACATAAGGCATTACGCCCAACAGTTCACATGCAAATAGTACATACATATAAACATGTATATGAAATACACACAATATTTTCCAGTTAATGACAATTTGTCTAATTTCATAGCTGAGTTTCAAGATCATCTGTATATGTTACTAGTTAAAAAGTATTTGACAACTATTAAGTATATAAGTGTTTAATATATATTTTTAAATTAATATTCCTAAGTACTGATCAGAACACATTTATATCTGTGGACATAAATGGAGAAAAGTGATATTTATTTATACAAATGAAAACGGACAGTTTCTTTAATAAACTCTTGTTTTCTGTTGTCATAAGTTCGATAAATTTTGGTATGTTTGGCCGTTTCCAAAAATATTTGTTAACATATTCTTTTCTAATATCTTGATATAGTGAACACTCCAATACAAAGTGAAATTCGTCTTCTAGTATATTACATATCTGGCATTTTCTTTCGGTTCTTGGTGTTTTATTTGGTCTATGCCATCGACCAGTTTCTATTTCTAACCTGTGACTCGAGACTCTTAGTTTTGTAAAAAAAGCTCTAAATTTCTTTATATTTAGTACATCTAGATAATACTTAAACCTGAAATCTGATATTATTCTGTATGTACTAGCTCTAGTGGAATCCGATAATTCAGCATTCCAATTTTGTATAAACATATCTTTAATTCGTTGCTTAAATATTTTAATGAAATACGTTATGTTTTCTACTCCTTGGGAATACCAAAGTTCGTTAAATTCTGTTCGTTCCAATAACCCTTTAACTTGAGATGCCCAGTTTAATTTGTTTGGGTTTACGATCAGATCATCTAACATAACATTATACATATTTTTTATATATTTGCGATCACTCGTACGTGTAATTTTTAACCAGAACCGGATAATATAGGCCATACGTTGAATTTTTAAAGGGACTCTCCCGAGTTCTCCATATATGAAATTGTTTTGAGTTTGTGTTTTAACACATAAAAGTTGTTTATATAACATAATATACACGTGCTGTTGTTTGTCAGAGGTATCGTTCTGGTTTGATTTGTTGAAATGGATAAATGATTGACAACTGGCGACATGTTAATTGTTTATGCTTGGTCCAAGGGTAACTGTAAACCATTGTATGAAAATTACTATGGGGGTCGTATGACTTTTTAATACCATTTGGTGATATCACCTATTCGACTCGGTGATATCATTGATTCGAATAGGTGATATCACGCATTCAAATAGGTGATATCACCGATTCATTCTAAATGCGTGATGTCACCTATGAATGAGTGATATCATCTATTCGAATATGTGATATCACTCATTCGAATGAGTGATATCACTTATTCAAAACTATCACTGATTCGAAACGAATGAGTGATATCACCCATTCAATAGGTGATATCACCCATTCATTTTGAATGAGTGATATCATCGATTACTAATTCAGAAATAAACTATATAAATGACTGATCCCATCCAGGGTCAGTGTAACAAATTAGAAGGACCCTCACAATCGCCATCTGTTGCAACATTTGGCAGGCTTTTTTGTCATCGGCAGATAATAGGGTCCGATCCAGAAGATGTGGTACTGCTGCAGCCTCCCCACACCCACCCCCTCCCACCCAAACAAAACAAAAACAAATGAAACGTATTATTACAATTTCATCTTATATGCCATTACTACTGTTTAATATACACTCATTCAATTTGTAGATAAACCCACCCTTCACCAATTACTCTGAGAAACACAATTATTATTAACTTATTTTAGATCAGAGTACACCAATTATCAACCAATCAGCGGGCAGGGAAAAAGTTCCAGGGTAAATTCGGAGCTATTACACAGAATCTCTTAATTTTGATTGGTTGTCAAGGTTATCAAACCAAAAAATCTTGCTAAAAAATTAAAATTCAACTTTTGAAGAGTACTCATAAAGGTTAAATCATACAGTTGTGCAATGTATTCATAATGTGTTGCATATTCAAAGAAAGAAGTATATTTTACATTTTCCTCATGTTTCTACATGCAAGTAGGTGGGTCAGCACCATCCGACCCAAACAGCTTTTTCAAAACATACTCAATGTATGGCTTCTGTATGTTTTTGTGATAAAACTAAGATAGGTCTTTCAAAACAAGTAATAAAAAATATAGCTTCATATATTAAGAAACTCAGTACAGAGCTTAGAGCTATAAGGTAGACCTATGGAAAATGAATTGGTGTAGTATGACCTTAACTTCAACTAACCGTTAGCAATACTATACTCACCAACAAAACAAAAAGTACCCCCTTTTTTGTTGCTATTCCCATAGGCCAGTTTTTGACGGTGTAGGACAGCTTGAACAGCGCTTTAATTAAAAAAATGGGCGATATCACCTATTTGAATGAGTGATATCACTCATTCGAATAGGTGATATCACCCATTCGTTTTTAAAGAGTGATATCACCTATTCGAATCAGTGATATCACTCATTCAAATAGGTGATATCACTCATTCAATAGGTGATATCACCCTTTCGTTTTGAATCCGTGGTATCACCTATTCGAATCGGTGATATCACTGATTCGAATAGAGTATCAACGATTCGAATAGGTGACATCACTGATTCGAATCACTCAGTTAAGTTTGAATCAGTGATATCACCTATTCGAATCAGTGATATCACTCATTCAAATAGGTGATATCACTGAATTGTATTAAAAAAGCAATACGGCGCCTCATAAATTACCACTCTGACAACCACATTTACAACCTTTGTCATAACGATTGCTATTTTCACGTGTATTATATTAAATATAAAACTTTACATATTGTGTGCTCAAGTGGTTAAGAAGAAAGATACAATCGTCAACATCCGCATTAAAATGTTAAAGGGACACACGGCAATCTTGATTTTTTAAAAACTCACGGCGTCTCGTTAGTTTTTCTCTTAACTTGCTTGCGTTCAATCATTAAAAGTAATTGTTAGAATAGTTCAAACAAATTATTTTTAAATATTACTAACTTTTTATAATATTGCACAAATAACATATTTAAAAAATTGGTAAAATAGTGAAGAAAAGTGAAATCTCATTTTTTTTATTTAATTATATGCTAGCAGTTTTTTTAAAGTCAAAATGACGCAGGATAAGTATATCGAGGAGAAAATTTTAATATTGGAATAAAACTCAAGATTGCCATGTGTCCCTTTAAAAGAGTTGCTTAAAAGACAGGGGAGTAACAACCTCATTAAAATACCCATCCCTATGCATTACTGTATTGAATCGTCTTATCTATCGCTTTTGGATTGTATTATTTATACGCGTTGGTTTCTTAATCAGCAAATGCACTGGTATTTTTGTTAAAATATGGCCTAAAAGTGCCTTTCCTATCGCGTGTCGTTTTTTCGATGTTTTATTATTTGCCTCTTGTCTTTTCCAGGGATTTACCTTTACATATCTATACTTATTACTTATGAATCGAATGCCATATAGACCTACCATGCGCTAATGCCGTTTCTTCCATACCCTTCGTTTTGTATCTACCTACTTTAAACTTTGCTTGCTATATCCGTTCTATTTTTAGATTTTTTAGATTACCTCCCCTTAAACTTTTTGTCTAGCGAAACCATGGTTTAGTGCAGGGTATGATATGTTTTAAATTGCTTTTTTATTATTTTACCGCTGATCCCGTTGATTTCGTTTGATATTTAGTCAAGGTGATTAGCAAATGTTAATCTTTAGGCCAAAATTGTGGATTTTTCTCAAACCACATCCCAAAAAAACTTCTTTTTTTAAAAAAAATAGTGTATATAGTACACCGGATTCTTTCAATATCTTATCGAAACGAAATTACGAGATTATCTAAACCCTTTTGAGAACAGATGGTTATTAATTATACTTTCCTATTTTTTACCATACGGGGTTATTGTATTTGATTATGTTGCACGGCATGGGATATCTTATTTCTACCTACTTGTACATGTAGATTCGGATACCATATGTGGCCTAAGATGTGCTACTGTGTATATACTTTCTATCACTACTTCTACTTATATATATTCACTCACATACTCACCCTTGCACTCATATTTTCCTGAATATACACATATAGCTTACATACGTACTCATATTATATATGGTAGATACTATTTCTACTTAATGTTTTAACAGTTTAGTAATTATACTACATAATACATTCTCCGCTGTACTCCCCCATTGTGTCACTCTTTTAGTCTTCCCCTCGAGAGGGTACACTTGCGTGCCCCATTGTCTACAGCGCATTTCCATACGCTGTTTTGTGACAATGAAGAGACCCGCCTATTTTGCAGTTTTACTTTCTCTTCGGTTAGGAGTGGGTTTGGCAATGCGAATGAACAGCGCGGTGTACTAAATACTATTTTAGCTCACTATATTTCTATATGTCAATTATACTACATATTGCATTCCCCGCTGTACTCCCCCATTGTGTCACCCTTTTAGTCTTCCCTTCGAGAAGGTACACTTGCGTGCCCCATTGTCTACAGCGCATTTCCATACGCTGTATTGTGAAAATGGAGAGACCCGCCTACTTTGCAGTTTGTGTTTCATATACAAAATCCATATATATAAAAACGCTAACCGCAAGTTGCTGAAATAAGCTGGTCCAGAGTTATATTTTAAGAATTTTTAATAAAAGGTGATTTGTTATCAAATTACACCCAAATCAACAAATAAACACGAAATCAACAAAATATGATTTTTAAAAGAAAATCATATAGTTTGATTCTCCGAGTTTCCAGAATTAAAAACTATACAAAGGTGGTGGATCATACTCAAACACATTGCTAAAACAATAAATCACACACATTTTAGATTTGTTTGTAAGGTTGCCATTGCTTCCTTTCTTCCCTGCTCCACTAGTTATTTCTTTTTTAATTTCGCTAATTTCAGCTTTCTTTTGTTTGGTGTCCTGTTTCAAACTATAATATTTATCCAACTCATCCAAAATCAACTTAATCTCTTGCTCAGATATCTGTGCATCACTCAGTGCCTTTTGATATCAATTTGTTTATGCTATTCAACTTAGACTCTGCATTTTTTTTTATTTCATAATGTTTTTGAGCTTTTGAATTAAGCTTGCGTCTGAAAAAATTAATACAAACACCTGTAGTCCCACATACTATTGCTGCTATTTCCAAAGGTAACAAAACTGGAACAATAAATCCAATCCCAGCCATAATAACACTTGCAGATATTAATACCACGGTTATATTTTTTATAAAGAAACTTGCGTGTATCTCGCTCTGTAATTAACTTTTGTTCAAGCTCTGAAATCTTTTGTAATCTATAATTCTGTCCGTCTTCCACTGGCAACTCAGGATATAAACTTGGTGCTGTCGGTTGCTTCATTTTTTAATAAGAAAAAAATAAATTAATTCAATTAATAATGACGCCACCGTATTTACAGCGTTAGCGTTGGCAACCTTGCATACAAAGTTAATGACAGAACCAGCACTAATATCTAAAGGTCTATCAAAGTTATCGTGTTTGCGTGTGGTGGTGTTAAGCGTTATACCATAATTTGGTTCTTCAACACCATTGACAGAGACAACTACAGACACATCACCAATTATTCGTTCACTTGCTAAACCTATTCCCACAATCCGACCACGGCGTGTCATTACATACCCTACATTCGTTTCTCCTCCACCATTACTAAATGAGAGTACTCTATTTAATACAAGTGGACCCTTAGCCTCCGCAAATATTGTAATAATCCCATATTTAAGATTATCAACTTTATCTCTCATTTGTTTGAATTAGTTAAAGCTACAGAGTCCCTATATCAATCGATTTCTTCTGTGTAGGCGTGTCTTTATTTGTAACTTCATGTTCACCAGCTCATGTCGAAATCGGGTATTTAAGCGAGCAAATATAGCGTAGGAAATCATTTACTGTATATACATCGACCAGGGCACATCGTACCTATACACAGGTAACAGTACTTTTTACAGAAAAAAAGAGTTAGCTTCTTTCGGGGCTCGAACACACGACTTTCTGATTTCAAGTCCGGTGCTCTATCCACTGAACTATAACGCTACTTGTGAAAATAGTATACTAACTACCATTTATTATGAGGCAAAATAACTTAACATATTTGAATGCAACTAAAGAGGGATCACTAAAATGTAGTCAATATTGTCGCAAGTGTAAATTAGCATTGCCTGGTGTAATAATGTATGTTATTAATATGAAACTAATACTTCGCTTCAAATCAACCAAATCTCGACTTGTTATTTAGCGCTTGATGAGTTTATATGCGCGCGCTTGTTATTACGTAATGCCTATTTAGTGTTAAAAATGCTACAACTTACCAATAAATAGCAGCGGTCTGGTGGTTCAGTGTACAACTTTCAAAACTTGCAAGCGCAAGGCTGTGGTTCAAATCCCGTTCCTGGCAACTGTTTTTTAATCACATATATTTTGGAGCCGTATATTTATCGATGTTACCTGTACGGAGGCTAAATAAAAATGTGAAATTTTACGTATCGATTTCTCCTTTTATACCGACTTTTGTGGTGTTCGTCGATTTGAAACTACTTCACACGTGACTCATTCATATTCCTGAGTTATTACCAGTTAAAATAGGGCGTGTACAGCTTTAACAATAGGCACAACTCGTGTAAATCTAGAACATGACTGGTTAAAGTCTCTAAGTTTTCTGTTTTCTCAGGTTTTGTTGCTCCAAATATACTCATTGTTTTTTTTTAAATTTAATTTTTAAATAAATTCTAAAACGCAACTCTTAGGTAAACCGTGATTATCTATCTTGCTGCCATGCTCGTCTCTGACTTCTATTGTCAATTCAGAAATTGTACCACCCAAAAGACAGCGATATTCAGAATAAAAACGTGTATGTACAATATTCCCAAACTGCTTATTTACCACAGGTATAACCCCTATAATAGTGCTTGGCGCACCATCGAAATAATTATTCCTCGTATTAACTTGTTCCAGATGAACATATAGCTGTTTATAAGGAGCTAAATCAATTGATTGTTTTCCAATATGAGTATCACTCAACCATTCCCTGTTCCCGAATCCCAGCATTTTTGAAAGACCGCGTGATAATCGTGTATCTGTTGGTGTCTCTAAAGAGGCTATACCATTATGCGCATCAACGGTTAGGGTAATATTTAGCCCTTCAAATATATCTGCCAACTGTTGAAAGTTATAGTGTCCATCTGGTATACGATATGTAAAGTCAGGTTTTTTTTCTTTTTATGATTTCATGATTATATTATACCAACCGAAAGTGTATGTAAAACTCTTTAATCCAACGCGCTTATCTCCATATTTATTATCGATATACTGTTGTAAGTTAAATGAGTTGTCTATGTTTGGAATTGTGTGAAACATTTTTTTTAATATATATAAAAAATACAAATAAAAATGATTTCTAAAGAACTCAAATATAGTTCAGATGCGCACTATTCAAGTACTTTCACCAAAAAAGTGATAAATATAATAAATCAAAACATAATTATTACATCATACGGTATAGGCTTTAAAGCATCATTTGACAATGTCTGAACAATACAAACTACCATACGTCAAACCAGATGCTATAGTTCAACGCTGGGGAACAGACTGGATGTCATTTTGGCAGAACCAGTTAATTTTTTCTATTTGGTGTGCGACAACTTGGTGTGGTATTGATTTCAACAATCATCTGAAAGCTGATGCCCTTGTTGGTTCGTTATCTCGATTTCATGTCTATTACCAAGTTAGAAGAATATTATTTGAGATGAGTGTAGCAATGCCGCAAGACTCAAATTGGAATCGTTTAATAACACATATAACCGAAACGTATACGAGAGAATATGCAAGGAGTTCAACGTTATGCTGACTGGAGACAAAAACAAAGCTATAATGATGGTCTATGAATAATTTATAATTACTGGACAAATCTTGGTTATCATCCTTTGATAAATTCTATATACGACAACAAAACGATGAGTTTCACAGTCTACAAGAGCGATATACAACATACCACACTGACTACATAGTACAAGGCCCTGAAGCTGACAATAGTTGGTCTACTTTTATACTAGATAGTTCATCTGGTTTTACAAGAGCTGGAGTAGAACGCATCAATGGCAGCATAAGAACATACTGCTGGGCAATACTTGGCTCACAATCACAAAGAAGAACAGATATACTTGGAACTGGAACGGTATTTGATGCTCAAAAACAATTTCTGGCAAGCAATAAACAGCCCCATTGACTTACACAGTCAAATTTCAAGATATGAAAACACCCTAAAATATGCAAGAAGTAAAGTAGATTTTGTCTATGGAAGTGGATTGTACATGTCTCCGAGTGACATGGAGTTGAGAATCGGAACAATACAAGAATACAATAATGAAATTGTAATAGCAACTGATGCGCAAGCATTAGGATTGAACAATGGTGTGAATGTAAAACCAGTACCGCCAACACAACCTGTTCAATGCACCACAACAAAGTTGTCGCATACTGACTTTGATAAATCATTGATACATAAAACTGTGGAGCATCCAAACCCACCAGAGATGAAAAAAATAGCAATTGAACATAAAGATAACAAAACATCTATAATTGTTGGTATTATAGTAATAGGTCTTGCTGCATTACTTTTTTACGAGATTTACTGAACCACTCTTTGGCTGCCACAAAATCATATGCTTTGTGGCTTGACCTTAGATCATGCGATGACAATTCATTACACGGTAGTGAACGAACAATAGGAAACGGCAGTACATGCATAACGATACTAATAAATAGAAAAAGCAGAAGCAGATCAACCTTTAAATATTTATATATATCTAATACAAGATGCAGGAATCATTTTCGAAGATGGAAGAATCAAAAGAATACAATACTAGTTTGTGCAAACAAAAATATCCTAAATATCCACATAGTGCCATTATCTGTGGTAAGACAGGCTGTGGTAAGACAGAGTTTGTTATTGACATAATTGAACAAGAGTATGCAGGAGTTTTTGAATATATAATTATATTGTGTCCGACTATAAAGTGGAACGAGGCTTATACAAATAGACCCTGGATAGGAGATGTAAGACACCCGAGAGATAAAAAAATAATAATTGTCAATCCTGTTAGTAACGGCAAAGAAATGCTACAAGAACTGTTGCGTTTATTTTTCAATAAATATGCTGGCAAGCCCACACTATACATCATTGATGATTGCTCAGCCACAAAAGAATTAACAAAGAAAAAAGATATGTTGTCAGAGTTGGCATTCTCTGGTCGTCACGCCAAACAATCACTGTGGGTCATTTCACAGAGATATAATTCTGTATTGAAAGATTTGAGGGAGCAAGCAAAATGGTTGTGTATGTTTTACACCAAGGACAGAGATAGTTATGAAAATTGTTTGAGAGAGAATGATGTTATTCCGACGCTGGAGGAGAGAACCAGAATAAGAAAAGCTTTAGCAAAAACTAAATATTCCATGTTAATATTGAGGACTGACCAACCAACTGGTTATTGGGTTGAATAATATTTCTAACTGTTGCTAATATTGCTACTAGCAATACTGATATGAAAATATAATGGAAATATCGGGGATTATAGTAATGCTTATAGCATTGCTCATAGCAAATTAGTAATGTTAATAGCAATGCTTGCAGCAAATTAATAATGTTAATAGAAAAAATAGCAATATATATGGATTTTATATATAACAATGCTCCTCGAACTAATAACAATTACAAGTTGCGTGGTAGTTATTGCAGCTGGTTGTTTTGTATTTTATATTTTATTTATTTCAAGACAAAAAGTAAAATTACAAATATAAAAATGAACGCAGAAGAACTATTACAAGATATCATATCGGAAGGTTCCACGGAACCCACAGAGTCGAAGCAAGACACAAAAAAAGAAAGATTATCAGCCATAGTGGCTGGCGGTGGTAGTCGTCAATATTTGTGTAGAGACATACAACTCACGAATATAGATAGCATGTCCCCGGATGCAATTAACAAACTTTACTGCAGATATGAAGCACGGCTTGGGGAAAGTATGACCAAGACTTTAGGTAATTCTTTTATTAACTTGTATGTGATGGGAGTATCAAAATTGTTCAATGTAATCAATCCACCAAAAATGATAGAAGATTTGGAGAAAGACCCATTTATTAATCATGCTTTAACAAGTGCTTGTTGCGAGTTGTATTACAGGTATGGGATGTGCTTAGCGCCATTTACAGCAATGTGTGTGTGTGTGTAGTTCTAAGGTTTATAGTCCGTCCGCCAACGAACACGTCAAGGTAAACCTGACGCGATGGGCACAATAGAGTCTGGACTTTTTTTAAACATTTACAGCAATACTGACAACTGTTAGACATATTGATTTTAATAAAACTAAAACTATAGATAATATAAATGATGGAGAACCAAGAGAGTGAAGTTGATACACAACCAGTTGATACACAACCTGTTGATACACAACCTGTTAAACATCAAAAAGTAAAAAATCCAAAACGAATAGAGGCTTGGAAAAAGGGAGCAGCGGCAATGGAGGCAAAGCGTTTGCTTCAGGTAAAGCAAGATGCAAATTAAGAAACAATAACAAAAGTAACAAGTGAAGAGGAACCAGAGAAAATCAAAATAAACGTACATAAAAATTACATTCCACTGTGTGTGGTTTTATTAGGCATTGCTGGATTGGGTTTGTATATCTATAACAATAAATCAGTCGCTAGCTATGCAAGTTGATACACAACCTGTTGCTATGCAAGTTGCCACGCTACCAAAAGACCTGTTTGATTTTTAATAATTTATTTTAAAAAAATAATCATATAAAAAAAATGGCAACAAGTATTGACGGAAAACAAATTGTAAATATGTTGTACCACGCTGGAGTGGAAACACTTCTAACTATTGGATATTCTGAGATTGGTAGAAAACTACTAAAAAAAACACCACCTAAAGTGGATTTTAATATGGGAGATGTTGTGATGCTGTCTATAGATATACTGTTAGCAATGGCTACGAAGGATATGTTGGTTAAGCAAGGTATTATTCCTGCGGATATTATGAAGTAATTATTTGTTTATACTATATAAAGAAATGGCGAGCGCAGTAGCAATGATGATAGGTGGCGCATTAACAAATGTATTGGCGTTTAGCGCTTCAAATTATCTGTTTTCAAAAATGGGAAGTCATTCAGATGAGGAAAGACAAAGACATGACAAAGCCGTAGAAAAATTGGAAGCAGCACAAGCGGCGTGGAATAAAAAAAGAACAGAGATATTAGATTTTATTAAAGAGCAACTGCAAAAGGAGCATCATGCAGAGCAGACATTTGATGATGTCAGCCAAGCTATGAAGCAGTATTATTATATAACTGGTAAACATTTGCTTTCGGAACCAGAGCCTAAGTTGAGTATACACCATCTTCGGATCAACAGAATAGAGAGATTATGTTTATTGTGATGGGTATGGCTGCAACTGGATTTGTGGCGTATAAATTGATATAGTTTTTTTTCTTTTATATTTTAATCTTAGGTAGAAAAACATAGAAAAAAATATTACAGCCCAAATGTTGGCAAAGGAGGCTGGTGTCAGTGAAAGACAGGCATTATACTATTTAAAGAAACAAGCTGTGTGGTAAATGTATTTACCTGCACCAAAGAAAATAGTTAGACCAAGGTTTGATGTTTCCACTAAGAATGAAGTGCATCAAGCTGATTTGTTATTTCTGCCGCATGACACCGTTGGACGCAAGACATATAAGTATGCGTTGACTGTGGTTGATATTGCGAGTAGATACAAAGAAGCAGAGCCACTGACTTCCAAGGATAGTAAAGAAGTTGCTAAAGCATTTGAAAATATATACAGTCGGCATCTGAAATATCCAAAGCTATTACAATTTGACCCAGGCAGAGAATTCATGGGTGCAGTATCGTATTTGATGGCGAAACATAAAGTAAATATCAGACGAGGTAGAACAGAGATACACAGAGACCAAGCTATAGTGGAAAGATTTAACAGAACATTAGCTTTAAGATGTTTTGGTTATCAGTATGCTAAGGAAATAGATTCACAAAAACTCAACGAAGAGTGGGTAAAGAGAATACCAGAAGTTGTCAGACGAAAGAAAAAACTCCTGTTGAAATAAAAACATTAAAAGAAGATCCTATCTGTCGAAATGCCAGTGTGAGATATTTATATAGCCCGGAGAACAAGAGGGTGGAAGACGCAGAGCAACTGATCCAATATGGAGTGTATATATTCACAAGATTAATAGTTATATGGTGACGCAAGGTATAAGAGTATATTATTTGAAAGCACCAGCATCACAGAGAGGATTTGTCAAAGAAGAACTACTTAATATATTGTTCCTGCTAATACCCAAACGCACATGTCCGGATATCCGGTGCTAATGGTGACAGTGTTGTTTATAAGTTTTTATAAAAACCATGTGCATCAGTTTTAATCCCGCATTGTAGAATGTATCTTTTAGTGTAAAATGGTGACAGTGTTACTTTGTTTACTGTTATACCATATATCTGATGATTTATTGAGCGTATCATATTCATTTCATGGGTGTATTTTTTCTTGTCAAACAATGCATCTTTGTAGTTACCATGATTGATATGTTTGTTGATTACATATTTTTTACACCCTTTGCTTTCTTAATAATCTGCTCATCCGCTCTCAAGATAGAATATAGTTTGGGTCTTAATCCGACATACTCAACTATAGGAACACCAGCACATTCATCTTTTATTTTACCTATTACTTTTTTATGTGTATCATCGTGCAGTGGATAGTTTTGCGGATAATCACTCAAGTCATACTCATCTTTCATTTCAGCCATGTCTTTGTACACATCTTTTGTTTTTATGTCTACCAGCAAGATGTCAGTGTCTGTGTATAATAAAGTACAGTCATCTCCGTGCCTTTTCTTTAGGGTATTATAGTACCAGTCATACATCATGTACTTTGATAAGTTCAATACTGACATCCCGACATAGATTGGTTTGATTAATGTTAATTTTGTTTTGTTTACATGTATTTCTGACAATTCATCTGAGAACTGTATACGTCTGTTAAAGTTGGGTTTGGCTATTATTCTTCTTATCTTTTCATTTTCATAGCCGTCAGTTCTAACTAGTTTTATATCAGTCCGCTTGCGTAGATTTTCCATTGTCTTGCCAAACACAGAGTTGTTCATAAGTTTGTAAAAATCTTTTTCAAAGGTTGATTTAGCCTGCTTTCTAAAACCTGTGTTTAAACGAATATATGATTCCATCCAGGTTTTTTCATTGAATTCTAATACTCTGTGTATTTTCTTTAGTTTCATGCCCAAAGATAAATACAGTTGCAGGCTTTTGTAATGTATCACATTGTTTTCTTTGTCCATAAGATTGGGGACTAGTTGTTCTACATTTATCATGCTATTATTTACCAGCAGATTTGTCTGATATTCAGACAACCATTCTTTTTTCACTGCTAATTTTTCCGGTGCAAGTGGATAGTCATTGTGAGCTTCATAGAGTTCTTTAGGATATTCCAAATCAACTTCAAGTATTTGTCCTTTGCCAGGTTTTGGGATAGAAAATGTTCCACTCATGTTTTTGGCTTTCCAAACAAGGCCAGAATATTGAAGTGGCTGACTCATTGCCCATCCATAAAGATTTATTGCATCAAAATACATTAAAAAGTTGTTTTCCTCGTCAGTGTTATAATCAGCAACATGTGGATTGTTTGCCTTGTCATATCGTGTTGATACCATACTAATTTCACCACGCATACAGTTTTCTATGAATAAGTGCTGACTCGTGTCTGTTAATAATTCCAGTCTTATTCCTGTGTGTTTAAGTAAAGCATCCCAAGATAAGCCAGGTGCTGTATAGTAATGTAAAGGATCAAGCTTTTATGCATTCATACATGTTTTTCTAAAAGTTTGGAATACATCAGGGTTACATCAGTTTTTAAATAGAGATCATGATAGTCTCCAAGAGTTTTACAGTTAAACTCTTTCCATATTTTTTGAGCATATTCGTAATCTTCGAGACTTATACTTTCATCTGTGAGACTACTGTACAACTTTTCTATAGGTGGTAATTGCGTTTCCTTAAATCTTTCCACGCTGTCAATATATTCATATTTTGTTCTCCAAACTCATTTTTGGTAATTTTAAAATCAGATTTATCCGTTGCATCAACCAATTTTTCCAGAGACGAAGCCATAAACTGAAAGCTATCCAAGAACCTAAGTTGTCCAACGCTAAATGACATATATTTTTCGCATTGTTTGGGATGCATTTAATATTACCTGATATTTTATGTATTTTTTGCATTATAAGATTTCCTTTGAGATTATGAAATACAACAGGTATGGGTGTTTTACCTGGTTTTATTTTTATTTTTAGGTTGCAGTTATTGTGTGCTGCACCTCTGTATTCGCCTGTGAAATGACAGTGGTCTCTTACTTTACAGTTTTTACCTTTTCCTATTTTATTCTTGCATATCCAACATTGTGTTGCTTTTTCATGATCTTCCTCATTTTGTTGTGTCATGATTAATGGTTTTGGGTTAGTAAATGTTTTGTTAATTTTGATTTTTTTACGTTCTAAGTGCTTTAAAAACTTTTCAACAACATCTTCACCTCTGTAAATAACTGATTCTTCAGCTTTGCCATCATATCTGACATCCTGGTATCCCAAACCACAAGCTTCGTGTATATTTTGAATTTCAGATTTCTTTCCAATTTTCATTGAACATGTTTTTATGATACTCTCAAAATCGGCATATATACCATAAGGCACATGCATCTGGTTTTGAAATTCTGTGTGTTTACCTTTTGGAGGCATTTCCATTTTGCAAGAATTTTTGTTAATACCATCACAGTCTTCCTTGTGTTTTATGAGTAGACCTTTTCCAGAAAAAAACATAAAGGCAACGATCACAGAAGTAAGTTTGACCATGATGTTTGTTTTGGTCATAGAGTAGTCTATTCAAATTTTTAATCCAGCAATAGTGGTAGATTGTTGTTAATTTCCGTGGTTCATAACTGCTTTTAGATACCAAGAGCAAATTAATTCGCTCAATATCTTTTGGTTGTTCTGATATGTGATATGGGAAAACGTTTATCTTTTTATTTTTTCCTGTTATAGTATGTCCGTAAACATTAATAGCAAGGTTGTTTTGTTTTTCTACTTTGGGGATTTGAGAAATAATAGTGTGAAAGTCAATACCATTTTGTTTCAAAAACGATATATCGGGATACTTTGATATTCAGTCAGTATGATCTGTGACGGGGTTAAGAACAGAATTTATTGAATGAAACAAACATTTATCATCATTGTTTTTTACGTTAATTATTGCTTTCTTGTCAGCTAATGCTTAGGGCAGAGGAATATACGAAGAACCTTTTAATGGTTCATATTTTGCGATATTCAGGTAAAGCTTAACACATTGATCAATTTCCAATCCTGATGCTGCGTTTGTAAATCTTTCAAGACCCTCTTGCATATAAGCAGATGATTCATCGTAAAACTCATTTATTTTTTCAGGGTTTAAGATTGCATTTTGTTCACTGCGTAATACTGCTGTGGTGTATTTTTTGGTAGCACCATCGTCTTTAAATAGATTTACAGTGAGACCTAATTCAAACTTTAATCCATTTATTTCTGCTAGCTCTTTGTTAACTTGTTTTGTGATAATGGATTTCCTATCACGGAATAGTTTTTGAGGGTCTTTGTATTCCTTAACGGATATCTCGTATGCTTTGAAATAACCACATATTGAATTGTCAACCAGTTTTAATTCTGGATGATCTTTGGGAACTTGTTTTGGAATATTAGATTTTCTAACTTTAAGAACTTGTTTTAGTTCATGTATTGCATTTTCTTGTAATTTAGCATATTTCTGCTTTTCTCGCTCACGTTGTTTTTTGTTACGTCGTCTCTTTCGGTAATTTTCAAATGATTGATTAACCTCTTTTGGAGTTTCCTTTGGAATTTCAGGCTCATTAAGAGCATCTACCATCTTTCTAAGCTGATCATTATTAATTATTCCATCTCGGTGTAGTTGTAAAATGTATTTCACGTCTTTAGTACTCATTTTTGTTATATAAATATATAAAAAAATATTTTTTCTTAATATAAAAAAAATATTTATTATAACAAAAAAGAGAAAATGGAAAACAAGAAAAATAAAATAGAAAGCACTAAAAACATTTGTCAAATTCTCAAAGTTGGATGTCACGAGCCTTGTAAAAATAAAACAACAACATATTCAAACTATTGCAGTTTGCATAAATATAGATTAAAGCAAAGTAAAGTTTTACCGTGTCTAAAAAAAGAGTATGACAATGGACCTTTGGAAACGGCCGAGCACGACACATACGAAATAGTGCAGTCTCGGTTTGATTGAGACTGTTCATGAGTGGTAGGGAAATATGCTAGCTACCGTTCACGCCCTCTAGCCCCGGGTTAAGCAGAACTCAATATTCATAAAATCAATAGTACACAATTTTAACCATCCCGAAGATGGCATGCCTACGGCGGTGGACATGGAGTTATATGCTTCCCCATGTCGTACGGCGTAAGCTGGTAAGGTCCCAGTATCTAATAAAATAAATGCCCAAAAGAGCGAAATAAACATAATGGAATTTAGTTGGGAGCAGCGGTTATGAAGCCTGCGTATCACAAGTAACAGCCAAAAGACTAAATTAAAAAGCAGACAACATATCCTATAAGTGGTTAAACAATACCCAGAGCCTTTAATTGGCCGGAGTAGTGGAACCACCGAATCAAACATTAAGTAAGAAAACAAAAGAAACTGAAAATGTACCACCGATAACTAAATATAAGTATCGGGCTCAGCGATCTCCAAAGATCGAATGAATAACAGTACTGATTGCAAGCGCGGGGAGACGTTTTCCTGTCGCCACACTGCAAGATGTGGAAAAGGTACAAGTGCAAAATTTCAAATATGTGTTGGTTGTGGTGCTCATTAGTTAGATTAAAACATAGATACTGGGAAGTAGTAAAGCCATACATTGTTGAATGTATTAGACTGAGACATATAGAAGTGTTTATTCGTTGATGTGGGTGTAATTTTGATAACAAATCATCTTTTATTAACAATTCTTAAAATATATATCTGGACCAGCTTATTTCAGCAACTTGCGGTAAGCGTTTTTATATATATGGATTTTTTTTGTTTGACCTGTCACCTTACACTTTTACATTAGGTTACTACATATATGATAGTCATCTGACATACACACTCTTGCATGAGAATGACTGTTTATATGTGCATGTGCATGTCAGCTGACGCATATACAATAACTTCATACCTAAACACATATGTTCACTATTTAGAAAACAGTGTATTGTTATTTAAATGTCAACCAACCTTGTATTGGTCAGTGTAGGGTTTCTATTGTCAAATATCTGGTTGTCAATTTGTATACGAATGTACGACGTCACTGGTCAATCTGGACATTTAAATATAAAACACTTGTTTGTAAATAGCCATTCCAGTTCAGACCATCGAACAGGCAGGACGTCTTGCGGCCGTCTGGGACAAGGCGTGCCGCTGTCAGTAATCATTCACACCATACTGTGTTATCACAGTGTGGAAACTCGATCCGTGGAGGTTTGAAAATACCTCATATGCTATAAATATGTTTTAGCTTGTTTTTAACGTGGCCTTAAAGATGGACGATTAAAAACTTCTACTGAAAAATGACGTTGTACCCGCGAGATGGCCCTGGTCACTGCGAGTCCCCGCATATGATGACAAGAGGCAGCCTACGATGGAACATGACGTCGACTCACCATAATCCAACATGGATACCGGAGTTGGATTAACCCTGCGGGATACTCTCTGATATAAGTTCAGTTATATCAATGAGTGTATCGGAGGAGCCATTACCAACAGTGCGGAACATCTGGATCAACCTACATTGATATTTCAACAGATGCGTGGAGCCTTCTGATTGGCGGAGACGATTTCGAGCCGGCAATCGGATTGACCTAGTTTCAATTCTGCAGGCAATCAGATTGGCCAAAATCTACAACTTTAATCTTCTTCCAGAATATAATCAACTTTAGAATATCTGCGTTGGATTTCTTCGCTATCAACTCTGCTGCTGCTGTTCCACAGTAAACCTCTTTGGACGAGAGACGTTACCTTCACCTGGACCGGACTCTCTTGCAACTATAATCATCTTTGAAAAGCTCGCCAAAAGGCCTAGTGCCATAGGGCGAGGGTAAAGAAAAACTTA
Source organism: Cyrtodaria siliqua (assembly GCA_037043455.1). NCBI lineage: Eukaryota > Metazoa > Mollusca > Bivalvia > Adapedonta > Hiatellidae > Cyrtodaria > Cyrtodaria siliqua. Next base: position 11,400 of record JAWPHD010018124.1, on the reverse strand, counting down.
ACATACAAATTGTGAACAACGCCGAAGCATTGTGGTATAGTGGTTAGAACGTCTGCCTTATATTCGGGAGGTCGTGGGTTCGAGTCCCTTGATCGCGTCATACCAGACTTTAAAAATGAAAGTAGTTACTTGTAACCCATGCCTGACGAGCAAATAATGGGTAATACTACGACTGATCGTCCCGGTGTCATTATAATGTGACTGGGTGGGGTAACGTGTACTGTGTCAATCATGGTATTTCAGTGCGGCAGTACTATATCTGCCTCAAGTAGACTGTAGATAGATACATAACACTATACGCACATCACTCAAACAAGCTCCCTAAAATGTTTTGTGCAATACAGCGAGGGTAAATAAAAGCTTAAACATACAAATTGTGAACACTTCTATTGTCAGACACATGACGTACAGTGATGGTGGCTAATTCTGAGCAGCTAAGCATTTGAGCTCCAATTAATAGACAGAATTTTATTATAAGTAATGTTGGCCACCAGCCCATAATACAAATACCGGTTAACACAAAGTATGTCATGCAGTTATACAAAAATGTGACAAACGCAAAAAGACATTATTTATGTGAGAGGAGGAACCTGGGTCAATAAGTCAAAGGTCAATGTAGAAAAAACACATTTCAGGTTATCACTTTTAACCACCACCACCACCCCCACCACCCCCACCAGCCCCACCACACCACATACCAACACCTCCACTACCCCACCCCCTCCCCACACGCCCTACCCTCACCACACTCCTACTCCCACCACCACCACCTTCACCAGCCCCAGCATCCGCGCCCACCACTACCAAATCCACCACCCCACCCTCCCCCACTGTTAGAAGTTCAAAGGTAAGGGTTACATTGACCTGACACCTAGGAAATTCTTTTTAACATAAAATACTTTTTGAAACGGGCGTATAATGCTTTTGTTTATATATAAAATACCTGTGTATATTATGAAGTTGAAATGAATTTTAATTCAGTTGAAATAATTTCACTTCGGGTGTTTTTCAACGAAAATCGCGCTTTAGTTGTTGGGGCGATGATAATGTCCAGTTTTTCAGTCAAAACTCCAGTGGTTTTTAATCAAATCTCCAGTGGTCCTGTCAGAAGTTGACAGGTATGTTAAAACTCAGTTTATAGTTTAGTCTATGGTGATTTGATTTATAAACTTCGTAAGATTCTAGGTCATGATCACTTTCATACTATCTTTGTTAAACTTGTTAAAAAGTTTTTCAAAAGAGGTTATGACCCTATCATTTTGCAACGTACTGCATGCTTGGTGGTGGACCCTTTTACAGTTCGCCACTATGCTTTCCTCTTTAATTGTACGATGACCGGACAGGCTGTGGACCCTATGATGACGCCTACCTAAAGCCCATTGAGACGGTGGCGTTTGATGTTTGTCCATGATCTTTCTTGTCGTGCCCTTAATGGTTTATTCTCTTACTGCTCTGGCTTCTGCAAAGTCATTGAGTACCTTCATTGTGGCTTTCTAGGCTATTGTTTTTTTGTATTATATTTACACGATCATATTTGTGTTTTACTTATATTGCCTATTGATGCTGCCTTGTTGGTTAGAGATTAAATCATGGCGGGGATTTCTTTATTTACACTGTCCTATTTTAATTTGATGACAGTAGGGTAAGTGTGAGGTAGGAGACAGACTTCGAAAAGAAGGCGAGGGTCACCCCACTGCGAGGGCTTCGGGGCAACACAGCCCCCACCCCCACAAATCCTCAGGTGGCCTCTCCTGATAAGAAAAACAGTCAATTTTTCTGATAGTTATCTTCCCCCCCCCCTCACCCCCACCAAATACTCAGGTGGCCTCTCCTGATAATTCAGTTAAGACAAACATTTAACTTTCTAAAAATTTGTACCAAATGGAAAGGACCTTGGCTGGAAAACTAAAAGATTGTGACCTTTCAAGATTGTGACCTAGCAATAACAGAACTTCATTCAAATTCGAGTTACTGCCGTTTGTAATTTTGTACCATCTAGCATTACTTAAATGCTACAAATGGTACTGCAATAAAACTTCACACAATGATAAAGGGCAATGAGAGAAAGTGCAGAGCATAAGATCCATAACTCTATCTTTATTCGATTTAGAGTTACTGTGCTTTGTAATTCGGGGATTAGAATTGTGTCGATCTCCGTGTGTCCGTCCGTCCGTCACGAAACGTTTCCAATTATTCCTGGTCACAATTTTTAATGTATTCTTTTTAAACTGAGCGAGCATCTGTATCAACATGAAACCTCGCCTATTTTCAATTTTGAGATCCACATATTAACATCCAAGATGTGCGCCATAGGAAATATGTTGGAAAATGCCGTTATAAATGGTTTCCAGACATATGTGGTCACTATTTTCAACGTATCCAATTAAAACTTGGTGTGCATCTATTTGAACATGAAACCTCGCCTAAGTTCAATTTTGAAATTCACAAGTCAAAATCCAAGATGGCCACTACTGAAAATGGGTTGAAAAAATGCCGTTATAAATGGTTTCCGTATATCTCTGGTCATATTCTTTTACATAACCTTTTCAAACTTGGCGTGCATCTGTATGAACATGAATAATGGCTTAAGTTCAATTTTCAGATCCACGCGTCGAATTCAAGATGTAGCCTCAGGAAATGTGTTGAAAAATAATGTTATAAATGGTTTACAGATATTTGTGGTCGCTGTTTTCTACGTACCCTTTTAAAACTTGTCATGCATCTGTAGGAACGTGAAACCCTGCCTAAGTGAAAAAATGACGTTATAAATGGTTTCCAGACAGTTGTGGTTACACTTTTTAACTACTTGTTTGAACTTGGTGTCCTAAGTTAAATTTTGACATTCACGCGTCAAAATCCAAGATGGCCACCACAGGAAACTATTTTGAAAAATGCGGTCATTTTAAGATTTTCGAACATTTGTCATCTACCATATCCTGATATCATCCCTTATTTGTAAATAGTTTTATCTTTATACGTTTACATTATTTTTGTCTCGCCTTTTCGAAGTAAAAAAGAGACTTCCGGCGCCGGTGGTGTCAACATTAAAGTTTTGCGTTTAGGTCATTTTTTCACAAACTCTACGCACTATACCTTTCAAACTTTGCTTATAGTTGTGTCGCAACGCGACAAAGCAAATGCGGAAGTGACCTTGACCCTCCAAGCAAAGGGCAGATAACTTGATATTTTTTCGTTCAACTTTTGCGTTTAGATCACTTTTTCACGAACTGTATGCACTAGACCTTTTAAACTTTGCTTATATTGTATCTTGGATGGTACATTGCAACGTGACATAGCAGATGCGACCTTGACCCTCCTATCAAAGGACAGATAACTTAATAATTGTACGATCAACTGTTGTCTTTATATCATTCTTAGGAAATGTATGCACCAGACCTTTCTTTCAAACTTTCGATCCGTATAGTTGTTTCATGGGTAGAACCTCGTATGTGACATGGTAGATACGGATGTGGCCTTCGCCCGAAATGAATATAATTTTGGGATGGATATTTTTTCCTTTTTTTTTTAACCTCCCCCATCCCAAATGTAAATTGTTGTTTATTGTGCCCCGCCACAAAAGAGGTGCGGGCATAAAGTGTTTTTTCTTAACTTTCGCATAAGAAACCTTCTTTTTCTTTAAATGGGAGATTTTATTTTTAGCTCTACTGGCCGAAGAGCCTATTATGGCATGCCGAGTTGTCCGTCGTCCGTCCGTCCGTCGTCCCGTGTCCGTCTGTATGTCGTTAACTTTTGTCTTGTTAAGGCCATAGGGCCTTCATTTTTCATCCGAACTTTACCAAACGTTATCACATTGTTAATATCAATGAAAGCTTGGGCAAGTTCAAAAACCAGCCATATCGGACCAGTAACAGCGGAGTTATGGCCCTTGAATTTGTTAAAAATGCAATAGTTTGCCTCGTTAAGACGATATGGCCTTCATTTTTCGTCCAATCTTCACGAAACCCCATGTCCACCGCCATATGCATGCCATCTTCGGGATGGTTAAAATTATGTACTATTGCCGGATTTTATTAATATTGAGTTCTGCTCAACCCGGGGCTAGAGGGCGTGAGCAGTAGCTAGCATATTTCACTACCGCTCATGAACAGTCTCAATCAAACCGAGACTGCAATATTTCGTATGTGACGTGCTCGGCCGTTTCCAAAGGTCCATTATCATACTCTTTTTTACCAGATTGTTAATATCAATGAAAGCTCGGAAAAGTTCGAAACCAGCCAGACCGGACCAGTAATACCGGAGTTATGGTCCTTGATTTAGTTCAAAATGTTATATTTAGCCTCGTTAAGGCGATAGTGCCTTCATTTTTCAACCGATCTTTACCAACCTTTAAAAGGATTGTTAATATCAATGAAAGCTTGGACAAGTTCGAAACCCAGCAGATCGGACCAGTAACAGTGGAGTCATGGCCCTAGATTTAGTTAAAAAAAACTATATTTTTCCTCGTTAAGACTATAGGACCTCCATTTTTCATCCGATCTTTACCAAACTTTACCAGATTGTTAATGAAAGCTCGGATAAGTTCGAAAACCAGTTATATCGGACCAGGAACACCAGAGTTTTGTGCCCTTGAAAAATGCCATTTTCAGCCTTGTGAACAATCTAGCGCCTTCATTTTGTATTTTGGCCCTTTTTCAATATTTGGTAATGTACACTGGAAACCCCAGGGGTCGTGGGTTATGATCTCACTGGAGGCTTTTTTTCATAAGAAACATTGGTTCATGGTTTAACTTTTTAAAAAAATAATATTATTTTTCATTTATTTATTTTTTCATTTTTTATTTTCAGTTTTTTTTTATTTCATTTTTTTTTATTATTATTCCTTTTTTTTCTCATAAGAAACCTTATTTTTTTCTTTAAATGGGAGATTAGGTGCTCTTGATGGACTTAACATATTATGGGAAGAACTTCTTCTTGCATATCATCACCGTAATCTGGCAAAGAGTTCAGAAGAGACTAATCTAGACAAAGTTCGTGTATTAAAACATTTAAACTGATCATCCTTGTCAAGTTTCGTCTATATCCTGCCAGGGGTTCAGGAGAACTAGCTCGGAAAAAATTGTGGTATCAAAATCCTTTAAAGGGCCATAACTCTGCCAAATAGCTGTAAACCGGAACGTGACGATGACATGCACAACTAGGCTTGGTGCTGATCATCCTTGCAACCTTTCATTGACATCTGGGAGGGGTTCAGGAGAAGTAGATGAGACAAAGTTTGTGTATTAAAACCTTTAAAGGGCCATAATACTGCCAAATAATCATTCAGCCGGAATACGGCAATGATTTATTAAAACCTTTAAAGGACTATAACTCCGCCAAAAGTATTCAACTGGAACACGTTGACTATGTACAACTAGCCTTGGTACTGATCATCCCTGCACAGTTTCAATGAAATCCGGCCAAATGAAGGCCCTTTGGTCTTTTAAAATGAGGTAAGATATAGCTTATTTCAGAAAATGACTCCGATGTAAATGGTCTAATCTGCATGGTTTTCGAACTTGTCCAAGGTTTCATTGATATTAACAATCTGGTAAAGTTTCTTAAAGATCGGATGAACGATGAAGGCCCTATCGTCTTAACGAGGCAAACTATAGGATTTTTTTTGGTTTTCGAACTTGTCTGAGCTGTCATTGATATTAACAATCTGGTAAAGTTTCATAAAAATCGCATGAAAAATGAAGGCCCTATCATCTTAACGAGGCAAAATATAGCATTTTAACTAAATCAAGGACCATAACTCTTCTGTTACTGGTCCGATCTGGCTGGTTTTCGAACTTGTCTGAGCTGTCTGATATAAACAATCAGGTAAAGTTTTGTAAAGATCGGATGAAAGATGAAGGAAGGCCTTATCGAATTAACCAGGCAAAATATAGCAATTTTAATTAAATCATGGACCGTAAAAAGACCTCCACTGTTACTTGTCCGATCCGGCTGGTTTTCAAATTTATCCGAGCTTTCATTGATATTAACAATCTGGTTTCAAAAATATCGCACAAAAAATGAAAGCCCAATCATCTTAACGAGGCAAAATATAGCATTTTTAACTAAATCAAGGGCCATAACTCTGCTGTTAATGGTCCGATCTGGCTGGTCTTCAAACTTGTCCGAGCTTTCATTTATATAAGCAATCTGGTAAATATTGGTAAAGATCGGACGAAAGATGAAGACCCTATCGTCTTAACGAGGCAAAATATAGCATTTTTAACTAAACCAAGGGCAATAACTCCGCTGTTAAAGGTCCGATTTAGCTGGTTTTCGAACTTTTCCGAGTTATCATTGATATAAACAATCTATGCACTTTTGGTAAAGATAATAAATGAAGGTGCTAGAGTGTTCACAATGCTTAATATGGCATTTTTCAGCAAAACAAGGGTCATAACTCCCGTGAAATTATTCCGATCTTGCCGGTTTTCACAATTTTCCGAGATTTCATTGATATAAAGACACTGGCCAAGTTTAGTAAATATCTGATTGATATTGAAGGCCCTAGCGTGTTCACAAGGCAGAAAATAGCATTTTTTAGGAAAAAAACAAGGGCCACAACTCCGGTTTTACTGATCCGATTCAGCTGGTTTTCAATCTTGTTTGAGCTTTCATTGATATTAACCATCTGTGCAAGTTTGGTAAAGATCAAATGATAAATGAAGGTGCTAGAGTGTTCACAAGGCAGAAAATAGCAACTTTTAGAAAAAATCAAGGGCCACAACTCCGGTGTTACTGATCCGATTTGGCTGGTTTTCAAAATAGTCTGAGCTTTCATTGATATTAACACTCTGTGCAAGTTTGGAACAGATCAAATAATAAATGAAGGTGCTAGTGTTCACAGGGCTTAATATAGCATTTTTCAGCAAAACAAGGGCCATAACTCCAATGAAATCCGATCTGGCTGGTTTTCGAATTTGTCCGAGCTTTCATTGATATAAAGACACTGGCAAAGATTCGATTAATAATGAAGGCCCTAGTGTTCACAAGGCAAAAGTTAACGAACGACGGACGGACGGACGACGCGCTATCCCATAAGCTCTGCTAAACAATAATTTTCTTTTCATTTTTATTTTACTTTATTTTTTTTATTTGAATTTATTTTCTTCTCAAAGAAAACCATTTTTATTTTCTTTAAATGGGAGCTTATGTGCCCTTGTTGGATCAGAGTTCTACATATTACGGGAAGAACTTCTTCTTGCATATCATCACCGTGTTCTCGTTAAAAGATGTTCAGTGGAGTTACTGCCCTTTAAAGGTTTTATTACACAAGCTTTGTCCCCGACTTCTTCTCCTAATACCCGCGCCCTGAACACATGGCTGGATTTTAGAAAACGGCGCAGAGATGATCAGTACCAAGCCCAGTTGTGCATATCATCACCATGTTCCAGTTGAATGATTTTAGGCAGTCTACTGAATCTCTGGCCAGACGAAACTTGGCAAGGATGATCTGTATCAAGCTTAGTTGTGCATATAATCACCGTGTTCCTGTTGAATGATATTTTTGGTGGAGCTATCGCCCTTTAAAGGTCTTTGTCCTTTTGTTTTTAGCTCTACTGGCCGAAGGGATGCTGAGTTGTCCGTCGTCGTCCATCTGATATGGCCTTCATTTTTCATCCGATCTATACCAAACTTTATCAGATTGTTAGTGTCAATGAAAGTTCAAAAACCAGCCAGATCGGACCAGTAACAGCAGAGTTATTGCCCTTGATTTAGTTAAAAATGCTATATTTTGCCTCGTTAAGACGACAGGGCCTTCACTTTACCAAACTTTAACAGACTGTTAATAGCAATGAAAGCTCGGAAAAGTTCGAAAACCAGCTATATCGGACCAGGAATACCAGAGTTATGTTCCCTTGAATTATTGAAAGGTGCCATTTGCAGCCTTGTGAACAATCTAGCCTTCATTTTGTATTCGATGTTTCGCAAACCCGGCCAGATTGTTGATATCAATGAAGGCTCGGACAAGTTTGAAAAACAGCCAGATCGAAACCACTATCCCCGGAGTTATGGCCCTTTTTCAATATTTGGTAATGTACACTGGAAACGCAGGGGTCGCGAGTTCTAATCGCACTGGAGGCATACTTTTTTTTTTTACACATAATTTGTATTTTTTTTTTTTTTATAGGAAACCTTTGTTTATAGTTAAATGTTTTAAATTATTGATAGTTTTTTATATTGTTTTTCTTATAACAAACTTTGCTTTTTTTCTTTCATTAATTGGGAGCTTAGGTGCCCTTGTTTGATCAGTTTTACATCTATTATGGAAAGAACTTCTTCTCTGAAAACTAACAGAGATAAAGTATTAATATATTTGCTTATGTTATTTTTACTGTATTATCGCCTGATGGATTATCTACCAAATTTTTCAAATGATGATTCTGGGGTCAAATTTGGCACACGCCTCAAGGTGTCAGTTTCTACATAAAACATATAGGGATCTTCTTCTAAAACTATAAGACCCAAAAGTTTAATATTTTGTATTTCCCATCAGTTGTTCAAATGGTGACCCTGGGGTAAATTTCAAATTTTGTCTCAGTTTTACATAGACCGATACCGTTCCTGTTGAATGATTTTTGTGGAATTATGGGCCCTTTAAGGTTTTAATACACAATCCTTGTCCCGACTACTTCTCCTGATCCCCAAATAAGAGCGGTTGTAGTCAGTAGAGCGTCCACAGGCCCTCCTGTTTATAGAATGGCATTTTGTTTTTAAACAAATGCACTTAAATGTCATCTCAGCAAACTGTAAACTCCATTGTTTTTAGTTATTAAAATGTTTACAAAACAAAACTTAAACCAAGGGATATTAAACTGTGAAAATAAAAGTGAAAAGTTTGTATTTTCTTCTCTTTGTTATAAATATTCTGCACACAATTTCTAGAAAAAATGCCGCTATTATTTCACAATGGCATGGGCACAGGCTGCATTCGACAAACAACACATAAAAAAACACTGAGAGCCACTAACTCCTCTGTTGCTGGTCCGACTGTCCAACATAGAGTTAAAAACATAACATAAAAAAATAAATAAAATAAAAAAATAATTCAACAACAAGAGGTCAATGACCTGTGAAGCTCTACTGATTGATTTTGATTTCAGGAAGTAGTCGCCTACAACACTTGTTTTTTGAAAAAATATTTTTAGCCCTGGCGGCCATCTTGAATTTCCGGCCGACCTGAAATTTTGCTAGGATCAATTACGACATCAAGAGCAACATTCCTGTGAAGTTTCATGAAAATCCGACAAGTATTTTCAGGAGGAGTAGTCGCTACAGAGTTTTCATTATATAACTATATGTAAACAAAGTTGGCCGCTGAGAGCCATGTTTAACATCGAATCAAAACGACCAACATCATGTCGTGCTGATCATTTTAGAAAAAGTCCCATAGTCAATATCACTTATAGTTTCACAGAAGTAGTCGCTACAGAACTTGTATTGGATTTCACATCAACATGAAATTCTTGCTAGGATCAACTAGACTTCATGGGGCAACATTTCTGTAAAGTTTCATGAATATCCATCCAGTAGTTTCAATGAAGTAGTCGCTACAAATAGAAACTTTACGGCAGACAGGACGGACGGACAGAACAGACGGACAGCATGGACGACGGAGGCCCGCACCACGGCATAAGCTCTCCTGATCTCTGATCAGCTCGAGCAGCTAAAAATCATAAAGAAAATTCAAGACAAAAAATTCAAACAAAAAAATTCCAAAAAAAACAACACAATTTCAAAAAAAAATCCAAAAAAAAAAAATAATTAAAAAATCAAAAAATAATCAAACAAAAAAAAATCAAAAGAAAATCAAATTCAAAAACAATTCAAAATAAAAAAATTATTCAAAAAAAAAAAAGGAAAAGAAATAATAAAATCTGGTCAAGTTTGGCAAAGGATTAGATGCAAAATGAAGGCTCTATCGTATGACGAGTGGCAAATTATAGCATTTTTAACAAAATCAAGGGCCCATAACTCCACTGTTACTTGGTCCGATCTGGCTGGTTTCGAACTTGACCGAGGTTTCATTGACATTAACAATCTGATAAAGTTTGGTAAAAGATCGGATGAAAAATGAAGGCCCTATCGTCTTAACGAGGCAAAATATAGCATTTTGAACTAAATCAAGGGGCATTAACTCTGCTGTTACTGGTCTGATATTCCGATATGGATGGTTTCGAACTTGTCCCGAGTTTTCATTGATATTAACAATCTGATAAAGTTTGGTAAAGATCAGATGAACAATGAAGCCCCTATCGTCTTAGACGAGGCAAAATAGAGCATTTTTAACTAAATCAAGCGGCCATAACTCCGCGGGTTAAACGTCCGATATGGCTGCTTTTCCGAACGTGTCCGAGCCTCATCGATATTAATAATGTTGTAAAGTTTGGTAAAGATAGAATGAAAATGAAGGGCCCTATCGTCTTAACGAGGCAAATCTATAGCATTTGAACGAAATCAAGGGACATAACTCCGCTGTTACTGGTCCGATATAAAATGGTTTTTGAACTTGTCTGAGCTTTCATTAATATTAACCAATCTGGATAAAGTTTGGTAAAGATCGGATAAACAATGAAGCCCCTATCGTCTTAACGAAGCAAAAATATAGCATTTTTAACTAAATCATGGGCCACAACACTCCGCTGTTACTTGTCCGATTATGGCTGGTTTTCAAACTTGTTCGAGCTTTCAACGACAGTAGCAATCTGATAAAAGTTTGGTAAAGATCGGATGAAAATTGAAGGCCCTATGTCGTCCTTAACGAGGAAATATATAGCAATATAGCATTTTTAACTAAATCAAGGGTCATAACTCCGCTGTTACTGGTCCGATCTGGCTGGTTTACGGAACTTGTCCGAGCTTTTACTTAATATTAACAACCTGTTAGAAGTTAGGTAAAGATCGGATTAAAAATGAAGGCCCCTATCGTCTTAACGAGACAAAAGTTACGGACGGACAACGTCGCCATCGCCACAAGCTTTACTGACCAAGGGGCCAGTAGAGCTAAAAACCTCGCTTCAATTTGATTTTGAGATCACACACATAAAAAATCCAAGATGGCCACCATGGGAAATATGTGTGAATTCCATTGACAATTGTTACGATAATGATGTTTTTGTAAATGTAAACTCATTAAATTGGTAGCTTATTTGTCAAGATGTCGACATGATCATATTGTAAGGCAATTTTCCTCAGCGGTCAGTTTTGTTCCAGTTATATACTTTTTTCACGCTGTATATGTCCACAGATTGCATATCTTTCCAACATAGCTCCATTCGGCGGGTGATTCTTGGCCCAAGCGGGTCCCTTGTATAGCTTATAGAATTCTTGGTCCGGAGCATAACCCAAATACTACTAATCGATAAAACTTCACAAACGTGGTAGTGGGCAATGAGGTCTGTC